>WEDG01007603.1:0-104092 GCA_017591395.1 Schistocephalus solidus | reverse complement strand
AAGTGGCTGACTGGCGGACTGGAATCAGGCTGCAATGGCTCCTTCTTAATGTGGCCTTTATTGCACTCCCACTTCGTGGGATCCGAGCCATGTGTGGTAGTACGCTCAGGGGCGACTCCGGCCGCCCCAGCCTCTTGTGCCCTCTTCCATCTCCGGTATTCTTGACTCTGTCTTGACACCGGGCTCAGGTGGGGAAGGAGGAGAGAGTACGGTAGCTGCAGCGCAAGGCTTCTATCACTTAAAACTAATTCACGCGCATGTCACTGTTCCTGCACCACCTGGTGTGGAGCATACGGTGGACCTCGTCAAAATCGACGCTCGAACTGTCACTATCAAAATCTATTATCTAATTCTGTTGGCGAGGCCAACTGATATGAGCCAATGGGGTGGAAAATAGTTTAAAAAGAGCAGACAGTGAAAAAAGCTCCCTGTAATTTTTAGAAGAGAAAAACCGTCACCCTTGGGGGACCAACGGGCGAGGGCGTGCTGGCATCTCGGAGATGACCTGGATCATTAATGAAGTGTGGAAGATGCAGCCAGACACTACCTTGCTGATTGCAGAGTACGCTGGCTGGTTTCAAAGGCAAAAATATCCACCAAGCTTACCCTCGGTCCACTGTGGTTCAAAATAATATAGAACAGTTCGAAACCACGTGGACTATGGCTGATGCGAGCACTAACGGTGTCACCAAGGTTGCTAAAACGTGGGCTGAACTAAAGCCCTCACCTTTTTGTTGTGTGGTCTAATCCCACAGAGGACGCTGATTCTTTCGCAATTTGGTCAAACGATTTATTTAAATATGCCTCAATCCGGTCCTAATTAATTTGGCCTCGTAGTCATGTGGTGGATTCCGGATGGATTGCTTATGAAAGCCTTCTTGGATTATCAGCTAACATTATCAGAATAGATGGATTCCATACATTGCAGTAGGCTGGGCTGGTAACTTGATTCCGCATATTACGCGTTAAGAATAGCTGTCTTGTTACTGGCGATTTTTTCGAGTTCATAACAACAACAAACTTGAGAGGTCGTCCTCTCAAATTACGTGTGACTGGGGCAAGGCTAGACACTCGGAATTACTTTTTCTACAAAAGAGTGGTTGAATTTATAAATAATCTTCCTCTGTTTATTGTTTTGTCGGAATCCGTAGATGCTTTTAAGCGAAATTCGGATTGATATAACAGTGAGTGCTTCAACACGAACTGAAAGGTGCATGGGCGACGCCAGAAAAGTAAATCATTTAGAATACGGCTTACTTTATTTGAGTAACATTTCTTTATGTTTATTATTTTCAATCGAGGGATAGCACTCTTCCATAATTTCCACGCGAATGTCCCCGAGGTCTTCCCTATTTAACTATCTGCACACCTTGGTGACACCGTTAGTGCTCGCATCAGCCGAAACTGACGGCCATAGTCCACGCGGACTCAGCGGCCGCAGCGGAACGAGGGTGAGCTGGGCGGATATTTCTGCTTTTGAAACCAGTCAGTGGAGTCTGTAATCAGCAAGGGAGTGTCTGGCTTCATCTTCCACACTTCAGTTATGATCCAGGTCATCTCCGCGATGCCAGCCCACACCTACCGTTGGACCCCCCAGAATGATCATTTTTCTCTCCTAAAAATCACAGGGAGCTTTTTTTCACTATCAACTCTTTTTAAAACTATGTTTCACCCCGTTGGCTCATATTAGTTTGTTTCGCCAACAAAATGAGATACTATTTTTGAAACCACAACACGCATGTACAAATATGAAATGCAAAGTTGACACACCTATATCTCCCTCAAATATACTGATACTGATAATGACCGCTAACTTCATCGTGTCTTCACAATAGCGTTATCATCTGGAGCATGTAGGTCCTCCAGTTTCTCGGTTACTTGGTAGCTGAAATCAAAACAGTGAGCAGGCAAATTTAAAAAAAGAGTATTTAACTTACCTGGCGGTTGCTTACCTTGGGGCCTTCTTCGGGGTTGCAGTCGGAGCCTCATCTGGGAGACGACGAGGCGGTGATCTGTCCAACCAGTGGCATCGCGGATCGCCTTGGTTACCAGCACGTCCTGTCGATCTCGCATCCGGACGAGAACATAGTCCAGCGGCTGCCAGCGCATCGACCGAGGGTGCATCCACGTGGCCTTCTCCCGCATCGGAAGGCGGAAGAAGGTGTTGGTCAGAAGGAGACAGTGTTCCGCACACGTTTGCAGAAGAAGGAGGCCATTATCGTTACAGCTTTCGAGACCGTGGGGACCCAGCACTCCTTGCCAGGCAGCGTGGTCCGTCCCGATGTGGGTGCTGAAGTCACCGTCCTTCGTTTCGGCCGGTTTCTCCTAGGATTGTCTTAAAAGGAACGAACATTCCAGGCTGCTAGTGAAAGTGGACTCACCCGTGCAGCCTGGAGGGTATGGCGAGGGGATGGGGACGGGGGTATTGTTGTTTGTTTGAGTTTTACGACCGCTTATTTTGCGATCTGCGAGCCGTGACCGACTGCAGAAGACGTGATAACTAGCATTTGTTTAAGGCACATTTTCTAGTCCCTTCTTCCACGAGGAGGCAAGCAGTGCTGTCCATAAATTGGGCTGCTCGGACATCCCAGACGGCTGCCGAATTCCACTATGGGTCGCGGTTTTGTTTTAGTGGGAGAACGACGCGAGTTTGCCTGGGGTTGCTGTCGCCCCCACCGTAGGACTTTTTGAGAGGGGGGAGGTGGGAAGTTCGGGAGTCAGACATACCGGGTGTGGTGGCACATACAACACCGGAGACTCACCTGGTTTAGCCCGCCGGTCGTGACGGTTGCCCGGGGTGTGGCCGCTGGGAAACACCCAACTTCAAGGAGCCACAGATGAGAGTCGGGTACCAGTTAGAGGCGGCCACAGGAGCATTCACCACCTGTACGAGACAAATGGAGCGACCAAGTGCTATCTGTGTGGTGCTACCCCTACACCCCATTTTTTTGATACCACAACACGCATTTACAAATAGGAAATGCAAAGGTAACTCACCTATATTTACCTCAAATATACTGATAATGATACTGATTAAACTCACGCCTCTCTGTGGGCCTCTTAGCTCAGTTCGCTAAAGCGTTGGCCGTACTTAAGCCTTCCTCTTATTGGCATGTGTTCAAATCCCTCCGAGGCCGCCGAGTTATTCACATGGGCCAAATGAATTATTCACCTAGGCCAAAATCCTCTAATAAATAATCGTGGATCCTAGATTGATTGCCCAGTAAATCTTGCTTGTGCAGTCAGCCTACTTTATTAGATTAAGTGGCTTCAATAGGGTGTGGTAGCGTAGGCAGGAACTTGAACCAAGTGTGGTTAATCTCACGGCTCACAGTAGTTTCTTGTTTTTAAAGTGTAGAGAGTGTTGTCTCTACTCTCGTTTTTCCCTTGCTGTCGTAGCCTCGATTCCCCCCCGAGGCCGCTGAAGTTTTCACAAATATGTAAAATTATATTAGAAAATGTTTCTAGTCAATGAAAATGGATGTCATGACGCGACGAAATCATTAAATATGCGTAAATCCACGAAAATTGTTGACTAGCTTCAAAATCGCGCAAAAGCTCTACAGAACACATACGTGAAGAGGAATGTAAATGTAAGGACCAAAAGACGTAAGGAGATTAATAAGGCGTAGTTTATACATAAACGCAGCGGCAAATATGTAATATGAGACCCGATTCAGGGAACAAACTGTAGATCAATGGTTAATACGGGACTGTTGGTAATAGGTTTTTTACAGATGAGAGTAAATGAAGAAAGGCGAACGACAACCTAATCCTTATTCTTTCCACTATTTTCGCTAGAATTATCATTTGTTGTCGGTGAGTGGGGTTGCATAATATTTTGTTTCCCCGACCAGTGTGCGGATTGCGAGATCCTGTGACTTTTCCTCACGCTGACAAATATGTGCGATATCATTCCTAACTGACAGGACCCACTTTTATTATGACACTTTACGTGAGCAAGAATGAGGCCCACTCTATGCAACCTTTCATTATCAAAGAAAATCGGGCGCGCTTCGAAGCTACCGTGACGTTCTTATAGTCGACACCTGGAAAGTTGCCCTTGGATTCGATACTTCGGTCCTCCTACCGCCAACGAATGCGTACCCTTACAAGCACAATGGATAGAGTTAGGGTTACGTTGGCATTTAGTACGCTGACGTATCATTTGTTCCCTGAGTTAGGTCGCTTATTAAGTTCCTGTGAAATTAGCTTTTACGTGTTACATAATTTAAAATACTGATGCGACAGGTACTAGCTAAGGGCCCAGAAACGTATTTCGCCGATAGCCTGCCACTAAATGACAGCAATGAGGGGTTCGTCTCTTCAGTGCGTCCTACCGAAGCTGATGGATTTTGGTGCAATTACTTCTATCAGCTGTCGGTCTGAAATTATAAAGCTTTATCCTCAATGATTTATTCCAAGTCCTCATTGTTTTCGGTACAGATAAAAAATTGCAAATTCAGAACTGAAGTAACTACCAGGAAATCACCGGGGAACGCTAGGGGACCCATCGGTGAGCTTAACCCCACATAGCTGGCATGCAGCGGCAGAATATCGGTGAAAATGTTTCTGAGCTTTGACCTAATCCTCGTGCTGTCAGTATGATAACCCCTGCTATGTGTTTACTACTAGCTGCCTGTTGGCAGCTTATTAATATTATCGAATTATCCCATTGAAGCTGATGGCGTTCGGCTCGGATCTGCATATCAACCTTTCGATTGAGCTCACAAAGCTTCATTTGTAGGTGATAAAATAAGTGAACTCTTTTTAAGAAAGGAACTTCTGTAAAAGCGAAGTGTTGCGCTAGATAAATCAATTTTTCACAGAAGCACATAAAACATTCCCATCTAATTAATTATGTCAAGAAAACAGCAAATTAAGCTGAAAATTTAATATAAGCACAGAGGAATATAGCTCCAGTAAGTAGATTAATATGCCATCTATCTCGTGTTGATTGAAATTTTTTAAAAATCTTTTGTGGAAATTCGCGTAAATGTTTTCCGAATTGGCGCGTTTCAAAACACGGTCGACCGGAGTAAAAAATCACTTCGTTCTGTTTCCTGATTGAGATTATCGCAATAAAAAATATTCTTAAGTTCAAACGCCAGGATGCTAGTCAGAACCAAGGGAATCAGATAATAATTTGGGAATGCCGTTAAAAGCATGCGATTTTCGATCGTCAGAACGGTTCTACAGTAAAACATCTATGAGCTTTCTGTCGGCGCTCATGTCCGCTGAGTCTCAAGCCGAAGTTGAAACACCAGTGAATGCGCCATGACTTTGGTGTTTGCATTGGATCTTCCGAAATTATTAATTCTATATTTTATAGTTCTTATAGGTTTCACTTTGCATGAATATTTAAAATACATTTTCAGATGCTCTTTTTCTTGCATACTATATGTACCCTAATTACGTTTATGAAGATGCTTCATTTCTCCACATACTTATTATCGCGAGTTACGCGGACTAACGCATTTAGTTTTAAATTGACGAAATTTGTCTCGGCAAAACGTTTTTTAATGTTTGCACACCTGAATATGCAATATGGTCCACGATTCCTCATGACATAGAAAATTGCTGGAATTTAAAGTAAGCTCGATGTGCACTCAAATATGAACGCAATTTCATCTGTAAAAGAATGGAGAAGGAGATTTGGCAATGCACTTTTCCGCAATGCATTAAATGCAAAGGATGTATGAAAAACTCTCGGTCTGTTTCTACAGATGGGTCACCTACTGTGTAACTTTGTAAAAAGGGCTTTTAAGATTTATAAAAATAGGTATGTTAATGCAGTCTGATATCTAATGAACCCTTAAACTAGGCTACGCAATTTCACCAGTGAATTGATCATGAACTTCATGGATAAGGCTCAAACCGATACATTCGCACACCACTTGTGAATTCCATCAAAACCGGTTAGTCTTGATTACGCGATCCTTGTTGCCATCGTTTCATCCAAGAATCAATTTTTCGACGAAGAAAAGGAAGAAAAAAGAGGCCCATTACCCTGAAAACTTGACCCCAGCAGCTAAATTTACTAGCATAAAAACCCTTGAAATAAAAACCAACAGGTGAAGTGAAAATTAACATCTAACCTCTAAGTATCGTATGATTCAATATGGTTCAATAACGCAGATATTAGCTAAAAGTCTAGTACTATTTGGCCGTTCTACCCTCCTTTGTGTTGATATTCCGAGATTTGATTTGTCAAAGATGGCAGCTGGTAATTAATAATGTATTATTTACGAAGAAAATAAATATCGTCATTTTTTATAGCAAGGATCGTCTGACCAATTTTTTAATTGCTGCTGTTTACTTTCCTCAGAAATTAATCTTTACCTTGCCGTTAATCATTTTGAAATAAGCATTCTAGGCGCAGATTGACATGGTAAATGGCAAGTCATAATTGAATGCCTGACACAACACATCGCTATTTCAAACACTTGTGGGTTATTTATTTGGTAAATCATTTGAAACTGTATGAAAAAAACTTCATAAGTGCGAGTTGGCAGCAATTTTTCGAACTAACTACCGAAAACACAGTAGAGTTAATTGCCTGTATCATAAAACATTTTGCATCGTTTATCTCTTCAGCCAATAATTCGGCCGTTGTAATCACGGCCCAACAAGATGAGTCATGGTGACGTGCACGTGAATTTACTCATAGGGAATCGTGTTTGAATTGTCTTTGTCTCACTAAACACGCACCGATTTCCCAAGGCAAGCCAAGGTCAAAATGATCGAAGATGAAGTTGGTCACAATGGCTGACAGGGTTAGACAAGCCGTACATACTAGTCCCTTATCCACTGAAAACGGATCATATTTTGGCGACGAACACGGATTTAATTTTATTGTGGGGTGCAAATGAGTATTTACGTCTCGCTTTGAAGTTGAGGCCAATTTTTAGCTGAAGCTTCTCCAGCGTTCAATTGGCAATAGACACAAATCTAACTAGTCAAACGGCCAGTCGAAAGTATGCTATGGAGGATTACTAAAAGGTTAACAGCAAGCAATGGTCATTCGTCATTTTGAAGCTAAGGGTTAAAAATGTGCTCTTATTGATTAAAATAATCGCTGCATCCATCTTTAATTTTCATTTGAATTGGCAGATAGTTGAATCATTGGATTTGCACATTTGGAGATATGGGTTTGACTTTTGGGGGATGGATTATTATTCATCGGTGAAAATTCACTTTTAACACTAAGTCGTTGACTTTGTTTTACGTTTATTTACTCTGATTGTGCTCAAACAGTGAGGCAGGATGCTCTTAAGTTAGTTTTTCAGTCGGTTTGCAAGCTGCAATACAGAAGTGGAGAGCCTGAATAGGATACCAGTTACAGAATTCTGTGCCATCAATGCGGCAGCCGTCTACGGGCAATAGAAAGATGGGCAACTGCCCTCGGATTGTACCCGTCTCGGTGGGAGAGAAGAACGATCGTCAGTGTTTTTAACAGGCCGAAACGGAGAAAAATAATATTTAAGAGACAACTTGGTGAACCTACGTTTTCTTTCGATAATTTCTCTCCAGGCCGGTATATTTGCGATGTCAATGAGTAAAATATGCGATCAAGTATAAGAAATCGGGCTCTTGCTAGGATTTGGGGGAAATGAAACCAAAATCCGATTAGTGTTTTCTGATCAGCGTCCGGGGCTGATGGCCACCGGGGAAGCTAATTAGATGCGGGCGGGTGAATTGGTGGTTTTCAGCCATTTTAAATGTGGCATCGGTATGTTCTTTTTCGCACACGAGACCGGTTTGTGTAACCGGATCAGTTTCCGGGGTATGATGCCCACCAATAAAATTAAATTTAATAAGTGACTTACATTGGATGAAAAACAGTCCGAACCATTCCCTTTTCTGAACTTGTGTCCGAGTAAAAGGTCTGACGGCAGTGTTGGCATACCGTCTATCATAATGAGACATGGTGTTGGTAAAATTACAATTTTGGGAGTTTTGTACCGTTAAACGCTCGATGTACTTTAGTGCATTGTTTTACCTAAAGAATGGAAAGGATCTTTTCGACTTATAGCATTTTAGGAGAGCTTAAGATTGTAGAAACCTTTCTTGGCAGAGTGGGTATCCAGATCGATTTATTGCGAAGACCATGACCGAAAGACCCCCAAAGCCCCCGTCCGTAACAGAAGGCAAGTAACAACTTTCCATCTGGGTCCTTTTTCGAGAGGACGCGCCAAGTGAACTTTTAAGAAGGCAAGTTGTATTAAACACCCTTCCAGCAACTGACGCCCGTGTGCTGTTCTCGGCTACTGCTATCCTATATAGAGAGGGCAAGGACAAACTGCCAGCCCACCTTTACGCACATTTATTCCTTAACCTGCTCGGGAGCCGGCTTTCATCCAAAAGAATAAGAGAATCCCTCTAAGCATCGTTAGGAAAGGGTCAAATACTGAACGTAAACAGCTCTGTTCTCATGCATATGGTAGACACAGATCACTGCATAGATTTCAGAGAGGCCTTCAAGGTGATTTACAAGTCCCCTCGAGCTCTCCCAAATCCCTTGGTTAGGGTTTGTTAACTACGGAAGAGGCAGCTGATAGAAGGTCGTGTGCACGAAAAAGAACTATACGGGCGCCACGTTTACCATGGGTGAAAGTTGTCCATTCAGCCGCCCACATATATATACCTTTCCCATTGGCTATCACCCTCTGATGCTGACCAGAAGACGCTGCCTGCAGTGTTGTTTCCTCCCTTTCCCCTCTCCCCTTACATGTTTTTTTTTCTACGTTTACTCGTTTACAGGCCTGGAGAGAATTTATCGAAATCTAACGTATGATCTCAAAATTGTGTTTTTCATTTTTCAATGGGAATTTTCGCAATTAGAAAAATAAGCTCTTAAAGGCAGTGGCAGAACTGCCTCATGGTCGAGTATGTGGCGAGGAGGCCACGGCAGAAAGTACTATAGCGTGTTTTGACCGGCGAGTGTTTCCTGGAAACAAAACCAGTAGCAGGATCGAACCTGTTATCTGAGAGCTGCGCCAACAGCCACGCGTGAAGAGTGTACCACCAACAACCGAGAGGTGGCGGAATCAAGGCAAGTCAATAAGTTAGTGCCAGCAAGAGAAGCCTTGCTTCTCTCCAAACGTAGTCAGTTTCTCACCGGTAAAGCAAAGGAGACCCTCCCGGCATAAACTCAGCAAATGTTAGCCGTAACCGTTTGAAAGAGCAGCTGCAAGTGAGGCTTGGGAGTTGAGGGAGGGCAAGCATAGATAGGTGCACAGTAGGAGGACGGCAAACGCGAACCTTGTGAATCAAATGGATGGTTAAGAAAGTGGAGAGGGCACACCGAATACCACGTAGATGGATCAATTATGACTTCGTCCGTGTCATACGTGCCAGACATCAAGCTGGGGCTGCCCATAGTTTTCTTCAGTACCCCTACTAGCCCCCAAGAGGTCCTCAAGGTGGGAAAACACAAACGGCAGGCCATGTGGAACACGATCGATGGGGTTCTTCAACGCCGGGTGGTTTTCGACTGCCAGAAGAATGAATTCAAAGAGGGCAATTAGTTTAAGGCGGGAAATTTACGAGATATTGTCAGTGCTGATCGGTACATGATGAGGGATACGCTCCAGATTGAGGATCGAGAAAACCGCTTACATAAAAGTTCTCCGAAGAGGTCCCAGGGATAGAATGCTGGCTAATTATATTGGATATTAACGTGGTTGACTGTTTGGTAGACAGTACAGATCCCTCAGTCGCCAAATATGAAGAGATGACACCTGTGGGCTCTCATACTGCCCAACGGTGTCTAGTTGTAGCATGTGTTCTAAATAGATTTTTCGCGGCCTTCATGCGCGCCGGTTTCAACCGCTAAGACCGAACAAAGACATCAGGATGGAACCACAAGTATGATGAACCACATCTTGCTGGACTTCGAAATTCTTGGTGTTAGAGGAGTTGCTGGTATAAACGAACAGGCGAGTTCCAAGAAGTATCTCAGGCAATCACTGGAACATGGTGTTTATTGGCCTGACGCTACGGATTCTCTCTCAAAGCCATCATCCGAGACGGTTTCAGAAAATGGTACTTGGAGCACAAGTTGCGTAGTATTTAAAGGGTGTGGTCGTCAGGCCACCACAGGCGTACTATTGCTGACACTCCTCATGTTTATCGCTGGGGACCGTAGTTGATGCGATGATTGCTTCTTGGTCCGTATCCGAGTAGTTAATGGCTGAGATTTTATCACCGTTGTCGATTCCTCGCGTGACAATTACTCGGCAATTTGGCTCGCTGTCAACGGGACTCCTGGTCACCCGCATCCTCCTCGCGGGCTAGCGATCTCGCCCAGACAAAAATCTCAACACTGAATATGGAAGCGCGAGCTCATGGCGTTTATTAATCGACTGCGAGGCAGAGACCATAACTCAAGCAGTTCAAGGCTCACGCGTTTGTAAGCCCATGCGAGAATTGCAACCTCGTCAAACTTGAAGGTTTAGCCGGGTCCCGTCGCATGAGCCATAACTTGAGAGCAAGTGTCTTTCCACCTCACTGCTGCAATGTGCTCGGCCTTTCGCATGCATAGTCTTCCAGTTTCTCCGACGTAGTTGCTTTGTCCGCAACTGCACCAATGAGGTAAACGACTCCAGATGTTTCTTGCCACGGTAGCGGGTCTTTTGGTCTCCCTATTTGGCGCCTAATAGTTGCGTCTGGTCGGTGTGCAACTCCAACTTCGAGTGGTGTTAGAAGGCGGCTAACGGGTTCTGAGACGTTCTTCACGTACGGTAGCGCTCACCAATATGTGGGGCTGGTGCGGTTCGGTCTCTCACCTTGGTTGCGCTTGCAGGTGCTGACAAAGTTGCGAGGGTAGCTGTCTACTCTGAACACCCGTGGAAGGTACTGCAATTCGGCAACCTTGTTTTCTGGTTCGTTGCAGTGGGTCGCAACAGGCTGATATAGTGCCCGTACGCACCTGAATTTGTGATTGATTGGGTGTTTGCTGTTGAAGCTCAGTACTAACGTTTTATTTTTTACCTTCCTGAATACTTTAGTTTTAAGGCCAGCACAATCTTTGCGACAATCAAGGACATCAAGGAAGGCTAGCTGGTCGTTTTTTTTCTTCCCTCCATCGTGAATTGTATGTCCGGGAAGACGCCGTTGAGGTGTTCTTTGAATGCCAGCATCTGATACCGTTCGATGATGACGAAGGTGTCGTCCACATACCGAGACCAGTTTTTGGAGGATTTCTCAAATCGAGGACTGACAGGCCCTTTGTTAGGCCACCTAATCGGGTATGCCCGTCACCAACAAGAAGATCAAACTCCGCTAGGAAGCATTACGGACATCAACAAACACAGAGCTCAACGAGACATGGTGATAAGGGCTCAGGTCAAGTTTGAAGTATACACTTCCAGGACTAGAAATAAGGGAAAATTTGATGGCCTGTAGTCCAGAGTATAGGTAGAGGTTGTTTCCTAAAACTAAACGGACTATCCTATTTTGAACCCCTGGTCGATAAGAAAGGGTTTTTATATTCAAACTATCGCATACCTAGATAATGAGACCTGGCTTATAGGGGTCAGAGGAAGCTAACACCCGAACGTTAACAGAAAACAAGGACCAGACGAAGTATAAACTGTCTCCAAGTAACCAGTTCGGGTTAAAAGCGCCATGTCTTCTGACGTGTGTTTCAATTTATTGCAACATTGGGCTTCAGTGAATTCTTGCTGGGTTCGAATAGATCATCCGAAGGTGATGGTCTGCGCTCTTCGGTGGACGTCCCACGATTGATCGCCAACTTTTTTATTCTCGATACTTGTAGAGAAATGCTTTTAAAAATTAATTGAATTATCGGTTTCGAAGCTAAATCTCGGACAATTTAATTCAAGTAGTTTTCTCCTCGGCATAAACACCAAACAATTAACCAGTTGGGAGTCGAGTTATTCTGTTAGATATCGCGTGATTTCCTGTCGGAAAATGTTTTAACTAGTTAAGTTAGTCAGGTTTGCTATCGGTGCACATTTATGTGAAATGAACCATTGTGCTGACACCAACTATCACTTCGGAAGGCTAATTCTTTAGTCGATAGCAAACTTGCTCAAATTTGGCAGGACTAAAGGGGTTGGCATCTCCCAGATGGATTTCATTCTTTCGTTGTAGTTTAATTGATAGAACGCTGGACAATTCATAAAACACGGCCTTTGAACATCGGAGGACGAAAATACGAATGAAAATTGGCTGTTCACTACCCTAAATGCGGTTGTATTACCTATTAGTAATCGTCACTCGCATAGCGCAATTTTCCTAGTCAAAAAGCTGCGACACGTCCAAGCCTCTCAAAGGGTAGATTTATCTCTGATCGAGTCAGAGACTCGCGAAAACCAGTCATATCCGAAGCGCGGATGGTGTGGAGCACTTTCTTTTAATTCCTAGAGTCTTATTTTATGTAGATGATCTTAGGTTTACTCGGTGAATTCTTCGACGGCTTCCTAAATTAAGACTGAGAGTTTTATTGGGAATTTACTATCGCAAATTCCAAGTTCGGGCCTGCGGTCAGTGTATATCGGTACATACCTCTCGTAGGAGGCTATATTCATTGTCCTCATGGCGTATCCAGTCAGTCACATACGAAGTGAAAGGCTCCTGTCGATTGCGGAACTGTCAAAGAGCCTCCCCACAGACGACGTCAGAATGGGACCGTGTAACCAACCGGCCGCCCAACTGGCCAATAGCAGCAGGCGATTGTCACGCCCAACTCGAGAAGCAGATGGTCCCAAGGCCCACTACTCGTAAGAAACCCTGATAACTTGCAATTTTTTTACGGTAGAGACGAAATAAATCCTTTCTGCTGTTGGGGTAGGTTTTTCGTTCCGAATGTAGCCGAAGTGACAAAAGCATTTGGTAAAAAGCAGGTGGTTTCTTCCCTTTTATACTAGAGTCTCCCCCTATCACCATCGCAATGCTGTAGAGATCGAACAAAAGGCTGATCGGGGTAAATTAGAGATATATGTTGTGAAGTATAAGATTAACAGTGTCGAACGGACGCACGTTAAGAAGCCTCAATGTCGAATAATATAAGTAGACGAGCATTTTGGCGGCAGAGAGCCAACAGATACAACTTTGATCGGATGTACACAACACCTAACGTTTCAGGTAAGTTGTTCGTATAAACTTGTTGACAGCAAACTGATGAAAGGTACCAGAAATACCTGATTATGCATGTTACTTCGCAATTGGAATGGAAATGCGAGAGATGGGGGAGTGGCAAAATGAGACGCAAAGGAGCACAACAACAGGATAGTCAGTGGGGTGAAGCATAATAAGGAGATCAGCCACAAAAATACACATCGGAATCGATTGAAGGTCAAGGATAAATTAGTCAGCACGCTGGTCTGCGGCTCCGTATTCAGCTAGTTCAAAGCTGCAAAGCCCGTGCGCTCGGCAGACGGGGGCTCCTGACGGCGGTATTCATAACGCGAGACAAGGTAGATCACGAGAGCGCCAAATAGGACCAAGGCCACGCCTAATGCGTTGCCGACCTGTTCAGTCGGGTTCAGTGCGGAATAGCTGCAATGAGAAACGCGAACAGCAGGGTCAGAAAAGAGTCAAATGGGTAACTGACTGGCCCACGCGCATGCAGACTAGTGGGTAAAATGGAAAACTCAAAGCAAAACACGTGGATTGGTAAATGACATCTGTCTGTCTTGGGCTCAGGGATTTGCCAAAGATCAGCAGCTGCTTTAAAAAACCTTTCCTGCACTGCATTATAACTTTAATAGGTTAATTAATTATAAGAAAAATATAGCATAAAACCTTGAAAATTTGAACACTAACAAGCGAGGACGACAACAGCCTACAACGGACAATTAACACAGAAAACCAACTAAGAAAAACCACACTGAAACCCATCGACAGGCTATAGAATGACAGGTCCCAATAGAATACTATGAGTTGTTGCTATAGTGATGACCGACCGTCTAACCGCTTTGGGCCCAAATAGACCCAAGTCCGACTAGGCGTAGCACAAAATTAGTGATGACGGATCAGCTTTAAATGCAGCAGGAGGAAATAAGAGTGTCAGAGCTCTGATAAAAGACGCTTGAACGCGATAGGAAAACAGAAATCGAAAATACCAACAAAGGAAATTGAGACTTGACTAGACATTCTTGGCACATTTGTCATCGGTTGATCATATCGTACTCATAAAGAGAAATGACCAGCGATTTACACATCCAGCCAGCTGTTCCCGAGTTGAATGCTGGATGCGATACGGGTACACGAGCTCACATTTTCATGAATTTTGCCTGGCATCAAACAGTATTCAGTATTTCAGTTCAGTATTGTCCCGGAGCTTCAACTTAGAAGCCTCGCAAGCGGCTAAATAGGGGCAAGAAACCTCAAACCGTCCTGACAACAGCAAATAAACTGGGCATAGCCATTCGATTCTTTACAGTCTTTGCCGACCGTACAGAAAAAATCAGACATATATCACATAACCCGGAAACGGCGGATAAAATAAAAAATGGTTGGTCAATTTAAGATGGATACCATGAAGGTCTCCACAACTTAAATTAACAACAAATGCTTGCAAGAAAGTACAAGATCGACGAAAGTAGCACCTCAGTAAATGGTGTTTGCGTCGAAAAATCGTGAGAGCAAAATTGGATACGAGCATATTTAAAATAAAGTCCTTCGGTGAAAAAATTGAAATAAAAATCAAGCTGCAATATCACCCTTTTGCAGCGGTAGCCTTTGACTGTTGAGCATGACAAAACGAAAAAACTTGAAGGAAAGTAGGTAACTGAGATGGCTTATATGTAACTACCCTCCCGACAGGGGGTGACTAAATTGATTCGCAAAGCTCAATTCGAGCGAGTTTTACGACTTTCATTGCAAGTCGTTTGTATTACCCACGCTGTCCTTGTCGTGTACTTTTTGAATTCTATGCCACGCCCAATTTCTTAGCGAGGCGGCCAGCCGGATATTCTTACTTAGCTTTAGCAGTGACTCATTAACATTTAGCACTGTTCAGTTGGAATGAACAACTATTGGCTGACGGCCTCTTCACTATCTGGGTCGATTTCTCATCAGTTCCGTTCTTAGGAATATTTCCCGGTGTCTTTCGAGAAAGGTATATTTCCTTTGTAGTTGGTCTTGGGTACGCGGTGGTTTTCGGTTTTTTATTCAATTTGACAATTTTGCCAGCTAATGCTGAATCGTTTTTGTGCGTGGCTCTAAGGCTCCAAATTCTTACACCCGGAACAGGCCTGTAATAGGTGCTTTTCTTTGAATGATGTAAAGATTACGTTCTCAGTCCTGTTTTTCTAACTCCCAAATCGAAAACCTCGTTCCAATCAAAGCAGAACGGTTGGCCCAATGGACAAAGTTTATCCAGAGTAAATATACGAGCCGGTTTGGTTCGTGGACATTTTACCAAATAAGTACCTGGCAAAATTAACAATATCCTTTTCAATAGAAACCTATTATACATTAGGAAAAAAGTCTAAAAGATCACTAAAGTCGACTATTTTCGAGAGAATCTGTTTTTCAGACATGGGCTTTCCAAAAATATGCTTTTCC
The DNA here is from genome assembly GCA_017591395.1 of Schistocephalus solidus. Classification (NCBI taxonomy): domain Eukaryota; kingdom Metazoa; phylum Platyhelminthes; class Cestoda; order Diphyllobothriidea; family Diphyllobothriidae; genus Schistocephalus; species Schistocephalus solidus. Next base: position 88,552 of record WEDG01007603.1, on the reverse strand, counting down.
TCAAAAAATCATTGTCAAATTTTATATAACATCGTCAAAGGAAGAAAAAGGATACAACTAGGTAGCATGCCGTGGGTAACTGAGAAAGTTGTTTAGCAGAGTTGAAGACACACTGGTCTGGCACAAAAAAACTAAAAAAAGTACTCTGTCCATTAGCCTCGCTGAGGGCTATCCGGGGTATCGACAGGTCGGAGATAGTGGACCTGCCCTTACGGAAGATAGGCTACAAAATAAGCACTCTAGGAATATGCCACACTGATAAGTACATATGAGGATGGACACCGATAGTGACAAATCGAAAAGTCACAAGCCATAGTCGTATGACGATCACTACTTCCATTCCGATAAGGTTTCACTCTTCTTTCCGCATAATCCTGGAAAGAGACACGGGAACCTCCGCGTTCAAATCCAGTAACCACAGCCACTATCCGGTGGATCACCACTCAACGCATATTTGAACGATCATCATGCTATGGGCCTCACACTGGTTGGATTTGCGAGGATTCATGTATCCAGTGGCGCAATTTCCTGTTCCAAAAGAAGCTGCGATGGCGTTTGAAATAACTTGAGGTTGTGTTCCATGCCTATCTTCTTTGTGAATCTTATTGCCTTTGTATATGCTTAGAGGCTCGGGAACGAAATTTTTACTACATCTGAGACCAATAACCGGCAAACAGTCAAGTAAGGATAGAAGGGTAGGATTAAAAAGGAAATCAAAGGTTCTCGAAACGTCACGTTGAGCATTTTTTGGACTGTGGAGACTGACGGTTCCTAATTCTCAAGTTTAGTTTCGCGATTACTCGTCTAATGTGTTTCCGGTAGAAAGTAAATCAGAAATTCACATCGTTTTGGGAATAACGAAGTGTATGATGAAATCTAATACATTATTTTCGAAAGTTAAACACAAAGCCAGGTGAAACTATAGTTTTATTTAATGGCAGTCCTGGTAGGCGTTCAGCCCGCAAACACTCAACTGCCGGCTAGCAGACATGATGCATAAATGACAACGGATAGTGCTGAACTGAAAAACTGCCCTTTCAGCACAATTGGTCCTCGTCAAGTCCATTCGGAAGTCAAACATCGTATAAAGCCGCAGTCCATCAGACAGTAATGGATGGATGGCCTCTCCTGGACCTTAGATTGCAAGGTTGACGTTTGCATCCACACCTCCGGCTTACCGGTCCCCGATTGTGCCGAATAGGGGAAAACAGTAACCCTGTCACAACACACTTATCGCTTGTGGTGTTTTTACTGGTAACAGGCTTGCCAAATTAGCGTTCATCCACATTACAGGATTTTACAGCTGCATACTCCGAGATTACGTATTTTTCGGGCCAGAGTGCTTACCTCGCTGGCAGCCTTAGCAAATGTCTTTACAGCGTTCGCTACAGATGGACGCGCTGGGTGGAAAGTAGTAAGGCTAATCAGAATTTCTCCTCTTCCCAAGTTATGACATAGCATGAGAACTGTGTGACCTCTTATTCATACTGAAGAAAAATTGGTGATTTTTCCTTAGACAAAATGCATACGGCATGTAGCTTGGAAATTGTGAATTCAAGTGCAACGGCCGGTATGGTTCAAAATTATTCAACAATTAAGAAACTTAAGAATCGAGAGATGTCCCATTCTTCAAGTATAAAATTTGAAGAAGACGTAATTTTCCATGAAAGGAGTATAAAAATTGTTTTTTTTAAGCGTGTTTTCGGATAAATGTAGTTTAATTAGTAAGAGCATCTGAAACCAATGAGAAAATTTTATGCTACTTAAGTAGCCATTTTTTACAAAGTATACGTTTTGCGGGCGTTCAGAAAAAAATAGCTAGGCTAATTGGAATGTCTTCTCTTTCCAAGGTATAACATAGCATGCAAAGGACGGTCACCTAAAAGCGGCCTTAGGGTTCGCACGCATGGAAAAAGTTCTGCATACAGTAGGTATATGCCAATCAGAGGAACTAAAAGGACTGACAACAGGAAATGGGACAACAGGCCTTACTAAATTGTAGGTCTGTCCGGCCGTAACGATATAATTTTGAACCTGTGAGGACCTAGCAGTGTTGAGTAACAAAATAATTAGAACCGGATAATTAATCACTCAGCCATTAGCGGTGATGGTCCAACGAGCCCTTGGTTGCCGACCCTTGAGCACCGAAGTAACGTGACCATGCTTACCAAACGAGCGGGTGAATGCATATATCCGTATTCCTGTGCTAAAACGAGTCATTTTTTTTCTGACAGCTTATCCGAACTAGCCAAGGATAATGCAGTCAATATACGACTTCTTAAAAACAATGCTACGTTCTAACAAAGGGGGGTTATTACTTGCCTATCGCATTGCTATCGGTCGTCGGTCTGTCTAATAGACCATAAACGTTAGCTTGCAGGCCTTTTATTTCTCCTCCTCATTTCTAACCCATCGAAGCCTTTTTCATACATGCGTCTATGCAATTCACGCAGTACAAATCGACAGGCCTTTCAGGTCCGCAATACAAAAACTCGAATCCTAACACACAGTACGGGTACCGTTTGTCGGGAGAAGGATACGTGACGTCTAAGAACGGTGGCGACCGATATCTTTTCAGTACGCTCTATAACAGGAAATGATGAACGCATCAGCATTCATCTGTGGTCATATGGTATGAAATCAGGTCGTCTGTCTAACCTTTAGTAACCTTCCAGTCGAAGACATGAATGGCAAATAGGGAGTATGTATGTGGAAGATATCTTCGTCGTCATCGAGCGTGATCAGGTGTTCAAATTGAAATAATGTTTTAACAGCGTTTTCCCGGACATTGCAGTGAATTGAAAGACAAGGATGTTTAATTAAAATACCTTTGATGGGCACTGAGAGGAAATGGCTACCCGCGCAACTTTGCCAACCAGTGCAGAGGAGAACGAGATGAGGTCAAATCGAACCGATGCCAAATTTTGGCGAGCGTTTCCGTACGTCAAGAACGTCCTGGAGGCCGTCAGGCATCTTCTCACGCACCACTTGGCGTCGCAAACAGAATAGAGGCAACCACCAGGCGCCCAGTAATGAGGCCAGAAGACCAGCTGCCACGGCAAGAAACTTCTGGAGACTTTTATCGGATCTGGTGTGATTGTGTGCAAGGCAACTACGTCGGAGAACCTGGAAGACTGCTATGGATGCGAATGACCGACCACCCAATAACAGTGTGGAGAAATGACGCCAGTTTCCAACTTGGCCACTTTCTCGAAGAGACACAGCCACACATCCAAGTTCGACAAGGCTGAAATTCTCGAAAGAGGTGACACTTACGTGAACCGCGATCTGTTTGAGTCATGGATCACTGAACCCCAGTCTACTAACAAGTGCGGTGACCTCTCCACATTCGGCGTTGAGACTTAGCCTAGACACGTGGGGAGCACGCGGATGAAAATGCCAACGTTCAACACGGGCAATAAAATGTCAGCGATTAACAAATCAAATGCCGGCCATCAAGCAATGGACGATACAAGCGAAAATGCGAGCCGCAGTAAACAGTTGAGAAGACGTAGACGTGATCACTGGCTTAATAACATTATTCACCTGATGTTTCGAATTTATGCCCGAACCCCGGGCCAGAGAACATCGGATACGAGTATTTCATATACAAGGATGAAATTGCGATGCGATGACGATTACTGGCTCCCCACTTTATCGACTATGGTTATCCCATTGGCCCGATAATCGTTTGATGGCCGGCATTCGGGGAGCGCTCAGGCGAACACTGCTTCCAACGCTAATGTCGGAGAGCCAGCTGGCGAGTAGAAAGCCGGCCGTCAAGCCATCATTACACCAAAGGACAACCATTCTCGATTAAGGGGGAGGGGCAGACGCTAATTGCTATAGGTGTGCGGGAGCACAGCAACTGCATCCTTGAAAAACTGCGATCTCTTGTGCATGCAGTACCCGTATCTGATGCAAGCTCTGATGGTAGTTGTGAGCATGAACCTGAAAACTCGGGCGAATTATGCTCTTGTTCCAGTGATGCCGTCGACTTCTCACTTCGGCTTGCACATACTGTCCAAGTTTGCGTCAGTTAAACAGATGGGTTGGGTGCTCCCCACGGCCCATATTATTTATTGTACAGTTCGAGTAGGAGGAACAAGCAAGATAACGCGAAGGGGAATAGGAGAGACAGCATGGTTACCTAACCCTACCTTTTAGAGAAGAAGTTCTTCTCCGTGATGCCTGAAATGCATGCGCAAATTGAACCAGTGAAGATGATCATGCCCATGGACGTGTGCAAAGGCAAGACACTCGCGCGAACTCGCATCGGTACCGATGGAACGAGAAAGGTAATAAGTCCAATAACCCACTGGTTCAGGCAGTCGAAAAAGGGAAAAGAAAAATAATGTAAGGTTTAAACCTTTGACTGAGATGCTATATGGAAAATAATCATTTTAGTCGCAACTTGAGCAAGGGAGGATGAACATTAGAGACGTGGACGTAGGATAGTTTTTATTGCTTTTCTGGTTTATTATTATTCACGGATTTTCAGTAGCAAAAACTGCCATCAGTGTTTCATGTATAATATACTTGGCTTTGTGGATAAATTTATAAGTACGTTTACGTTTCAGGTACTGAGGGATTGAAGGAAGTAAGCTCATTAAGGAAGGAGTATTTTTACAGGGTAACATGAAGCAGTTAGCAAACATCCATAAACGCGTACCTGTAATGCGAAGAGGACCGCGACGGTTATGCCAACCCAGCTATGTATGCTGTACAGGTTGGGAATGCCACGCAAATTGTGCGAATCGAAAGCAGCCTTTAGACCGACAACGGCAAATAGCAGACTGAGGAGCATGAGGATCGCATGAACAACCTTCACTGGCAGTTTCGGAAACATTCTGAAGACGCGGTAGACGAGCATGGCTGAAGAGGAAGGAAGATGAGGCGATAAAGATATTTAGTACTGTTGATTTTTTATAGGAAATCACTTTTGTATTTGGCTGTAATCCAGGTTGACACTTTTACGGCAAGTTGACAGAATTTTTTTCCCAGTTCACACCATCAGCTCCTCGCGAATGCCCGTCATTGAGCACAGACCATAAACCTCAGGTCATGCAAAAACCTGGGTATTGTGCCCTCCAGACAGCAGCTGAGTGAGGTGGATTTGGTAAGGAATGCTCCTCCTGGTTCCTGCACTCGAATGTCAATATTTGCCTCTGAACATCTGCCAAAAAAGTTTAAGGTTCCGAGATTTTGTCAGACGGGTATAAAGCCTTAGTATAGGGTAGGCAACAGTCGACATATCTTGATATTAGTGTGATCTGGATTTACACACTCCCGAAGGCATTCTATTTGTATGCTCTACCGCCACTTATTCGTAAGATCCGACAGGGCTATTTTACGACCAACCTTAGCTGAAATAGTTTAACTAGCCGTCACGTGTGGACAAGCCGGATAGAATGCAGCTAGACTAAGAAGTATGCCCTATCTTTTCTGAATTTCCTTCGTGTCGAAGAGGCGATGACGGTCAAAATGAAATGTTAAGGAGGATATCGGAAAAAGAAAACAGGATAGAAGGCATACCAAAACCCAGCTCACGTACGGGGCGGGACAGGTGGATTTGCATTCGAACTACTCAAAGACAAAACTCTTATTTTCGCGATAGAAGAGGGAGAAAGCAACCATTTAGGGTTTTACCGTGAAATATAATCCAATAAGTATTTTTTCTGTCTGCTTACGTCAAAACAATAATAAGACGGATTAGTAAAAAGGACCGATTTGGATTCTGCTATTTAAAACCCAGTTGTCTCGCGTTGCCTACTAACGGCATCAGCGCGGATCGATGTTGTTGAGGCTGCATTTGCAGAGTGGACAGTCAGTCGACAGGTGAAAAAATGCGAGTGTATCCATGCTGACGAGGCAAACACGGTATGCGCAAAAATGCCAAATAAAACCGCTAAACGGAGTCCATTTGCGAGGACTGTGATGAGGATCAATGTTGGCTTACAGCCGCTGACCCCAAAATGAGGAAAATCCAAGGAAACTGAACTCGTACAGAGATTTAGACGAAGCTTTTTGGAGGGCAGAAATTCAGAGGTCAGATAGGAAGCAATGGACGTTGGAAGCCAGTTGGTTAATTAAAAGGCAGCTACTGAATAGAAAAACTCCCAGCTTCCTTTTTAAGGATTTAAACAGTGCTTAGCTAGTGGGCATATGTTACGCGCTGAAATTCATAAAAGCCCGGAATGTACCTCAAATAAAAAGGCATTTCTAAGTGGGAGCGCAATAATGACAATGCGATGCTACCACAGCGTGATTCCTACCAAAATTTGTGTTCATACTTCAGCATACTCTTTAGAATTTTATTACGAGTTTTATATCGAATTGGTGAGCAGTGAAGAAGCGGTGTCACGATGTCTCTTCCGACATGGTCACTTGGTAGAAGGAAAATCTTGCTGCATGTGCGTTTGGCCGGTAATATTCACGAACAAGAAGGTTCGTGGATAGAACGTGCCGGTGTGGAGGTGCAGAAGAAAGGGTTACCAGTCTGCTCAATCAGTAAGAATGGGAAACGAACTCCCACATTATTGTGATTTGAACGGAGTATTCTATCTTAATTTGAAGATTCATGAAATTGTGGACCAAGATTTATCTTTAGAGCAAGGAATAGCGCTGGAAGAAGTGCAGATCCCTAAATACTGTGGTTGACTGGTTCACTTACTGCCGGGAAGTCTGCTCCGAAATGGCATCTGTCGATAGGAGATGACAACTTAATGGATCATGGGGAAACCCAATATATAACGGCGGTGCTAAACAAAATACGTACAAGTAGGTAGTTTAAAGTCAGCTCTTTCGGCACCAGTCCTATCTAAGTGCATCCTGAGACCCGTACTTTGAGTTTCCATGCTAACGGGAAATTTGCGTTTAATTAGGCAATTTAGGTATGACGAAGTAGAGTTCGGAAACTCACAGTCGTCAGTTGGATTTGGAGAAAGCATGCTATCCAAGAAAATGAACACACTGTCAAGTCAGTGCTTCCACTGACCAGTGAGAGCTTGTGGCAAATGAGCATGCCCAGGCCACTTGCACGTTATTTCAGCCTAAAAATGCATTCACATACAGAAACATGGTCTGAGATTGTTTTTGTGCCGACTGTGACCCAAACTGAGAGATAATCAATCAATCAGTATCCTTGAAGTAAATAACAGTTCTGGAAAAACTCTATTTAAACGGTACAGATGCGTATGAAAAACAGCTAACATCGGATCGATGAAGTTCTCTTAATGGGCTGTCGTTAGATCACGCAGAGTTCCTCTTGATTGGACAACTTTTCTGAATCTCATAGAACAAAACGTCCGTATTCGAAAACACAACCTTTATTTAGCTGCAATCTTAAGATGGGGCGATTTTTGTACGTGGGCTGACATTGGTACTTGGGGAAAAAATGTCGGTACTAAGCAAAGAGTCCTGTGCGCTCGCTCCGTAACGAACTAGACGCGTCATTCCATTCTACATGTTCTCAATTTTGTTGTTGTTCCCTTATACATTCATGTTCGGGTCGGTACTTCGTTTTCTGCCTTTCCGATTGCTTACTGGTGCTAGCTGGCTAAATAGGCGAGTTCCGTTTCGTCCAGCGATTTGTTGTTTTCTGTGTTTTCACATACCGTTCTGCTTTCCGCCACTTTTTTCTCCATTGTTGCGCTTCCCTCTATATCCTTGAGGTCGCCTAACCACCTTCTTTGAAAACCGAATTAGCCGCACCTTGTTCTGTTTGCTGATCCGCATCTGTTCTTGCTTACCCCCTCAAACAGCCAACTTTTTGGCTTAGCTTTATTACTCTCGAAATTATTGGCAGAATTGTGGGTGCGACGATCCAGAGACCCAAAATAAGACCATACCCTTAACCCTGCTCTAAGACAGTTGCCCAGGCACTTAAAATTGATTCGCCCAGTCCCATTTGTCACATACCCGAGCAAGCAAAGGGTAACGGTAGGTTACGTGCAGTGCTAAGAAAGCCAGCAAGCCCAAGGCTCGTTTTTTTGTTCTATGCTCGATAGTGGAAAAGTGCGTAATTCGTGAATGTTTAACTCCAAAACAATTATCCTTTTTAGACCAATTTCAAAGCAAAAGGATTCTACCAAAGTCTGTGCGGGTGAAACTGGCATCACAGGGCTGTCAAGCTTCCATCCGCTATGGCTATCAAATTCTTGGATCCTTTATAACAGATGCGCACTATCGACTTCGGAAATTTAAAGAGAAGAAAGAACATCAGAGGCGATTTTGCAAGGACCTTATACACTTTATATTACCGACCGATCGACTGATATAATATTTAATCAGACCAGCTGATTAGAACCTATATATTCCAGCTGCTAAATGGGTGCCGGGTGCGATTACCTTCTAATTCCAATCTAATTCCAGAACGTGCTACCCTAGTGAAAAAAATAACGATCTTCCAGTAAAATTTATGATTTTGCATATTTAAGCGAATACGGATGAGGGGACCGAAGGATAAACTGACAGTCCGACTGTCGTTAACGACTACAGTATGTGCTATCTCATGCAAAAAAATTCGATTCAAAAGGAATACCTGTGTAGTATTGTTATATTAATTCTTGTGTAGTATAATCCCAACATATTCAAATCACACCAAGATACCGGCTTTTGAACATGCTTCTACTCGGTCACCAGCAAAAACTACACTCTGTCAAAAACGACAAAACTTAATTAGTATGCATTTTTCTATCGAGTTCGACGCCCTTATAAATTCAAATATATTTCAGATAAAACACGCACGATAATATTTTTTTCTTGGATTCGTGTGGTAGCGACTTACGTCATGTCCAAAGTTAACACCTGGATAAAGGGTGTCTTTAGATTTTAAAAAACCCAACCTGAAGTTACACCTGCATTCAAGGTTTCCAAAATACATAATGTATACTTACTTACTTACTTGTACTTGTTACGGCTGCGACTATGCCTGATCTAGCCGGCCTCAATTATGTCACGGATTGTGCCCCTCCACGCGTGACGATCCGCGGTAGCAGACCTGGAGAATTTAATACATTCTTTTCGTCAACGACGGACGCCGAACACCGGAGGTCCAAGAACAACTTTCATGTCCTGACGCAGTGTCGAGCCAGGTTTTGAGCTAACCTCCTCTTCGACGCCTCCAATTGGGTAGTGGGGCCGGTTTAAGGGCAGTAACACTGAGCCCGTAAAGTGGGCTACGAAGAATGTGCCCAAACCACCTCAGTCGTCGTTCTTGGATGGCTTAGGATATCCTTGCGATATTTTCGCAGCGAGTGCGGACTGTCTAATTTGAGACGAAGTCTGTGTACGTCCATCGGAGGACGGTCCTCAAGTAGTTGTGGTCAAATGCCTCCAGTTTTCGCTCATCTTCCACGCGTGTAGGCCAGAATTCACAGCCATAGGGGACAGACCGGACTGACGCACGGTATATGCGAATATTTGCGGCGATATAAATGTCGCGTCATGTCCACAGGCACATTCTAAGACTTAAGAAAACCCGAAGAGTAGCATCGATTCGGGAGACAATGTCATTCTTACTCTGTCCATTCGGCAGCAACCTCCCCCGGAGGTATTTGAAACCGTTTAACTCTTCAAGATGAGAGCCATCAACCTCGAGAGGTGCCTTCTCCTGGACAGGGATGCAGCTTGAAAAAAACGTTGGTCTTCCCCGCGTTTACGGACAAGTCGACCGATTTAGCAATCTCATTCGCCCGCGACACCATAGACTGCAGATAACTAAAGCTTGAAGCTAGTAAGGGGGTAGCATCTGCGTAGTAGAGATCAGCCAGCTGGCATCCGGGTGCAAGCTCAACACCGTCCTCTTCATACAGGACCTCTCCAAGAATCCAGTCGATAGCGTAGTTGAACAGGATGGGCGACCAAAATACAACCTTGTCGAACGCCAGACCGAATACCGAATGGTTGTGAAAGATTGTTATGCACCAAAACTCGCGCAGTGGTTGAGCTGTAATAGGCCTTGATAATGGCGATGATTTTCGATGGTAGACCATCCAATGCCATTATCCGTCATAAGGATTCATGATGGACGGAATCGAACGCGGCGGCTATGTCGACAAAGCAAACTGCCATCGGCTGCTGGTAACTATGGCGGAATTGAAGGATTCACCTTAGTGCGAATATTTGGTCCATACATCCACGCCCAGCACGGGAATCCGGCTTGGTTGGGCCACGTCCTAGAGTCGCGCACAGCCTGGAATCGCCTGAGAAGGACAATATCGAAGATTTTAGCAGCAACGCCGATAAGGCTTATTCCATGGTAGTTTTCTCATCTGGTTTTGTCTCCCTTCTTGTGGACAGGCACAAGGATGCCTGAACCCCAGCCATCGGGAACGACCTCGTTTCTCCACACTTGTGCAATACCTTCATGGAACTAGGGCACCAGTGTCAACACAAGACTTGTAGATTTCAGAGGATATGCCGTCCTCTGCAGGGGCCGTTGTTGCACAACCTTCTTATGGCATCAGTGAGTTCTTCAGAAGCGGCGTCGCATGACCCTGCATAGGCAGGGGAGGGAGGAGACTCCGTTGCAAGTGGTAAGGGGGTACTAGTCGCGGTATCGAAGTTGACAAGGTTCTGGAAGTGCTCACGCCAGTGCTCGACCTTGGCCGGGTTTTCAGCAATAAAGCTGCCATTCATATCGCGAACAGAGTCGTTCAGTGTAGAGGGCCTACCACCAACATGGCGGATAATTTGGTAGAGTTTTCGAGTGTCACCTACGTTTGAGGGCTGCTCCATTGAGGTCTCTATTTCAGCCCAATATTTCTTCCAGTCTTTTCTAGCTGATTTTGCCGTCATCCTTCGGAGTTGGCGAGAGGAAGCATCGTTGCGGGACCTGGCTCGAGGCGTCTGGGCAGGCAAATGCAGGGTTCTTCCGCTGAGCCAATCACTGCGGCGTCGCTGAGTATATCCAAGGATTTTCTCAGTCGCCCCATAGACTACTGCCTTCAGTGATGACCACTCACTGCTGCCTTCTCCGTCTCTTCGTGTAGTAAAACAGGACCAGATTTCTCTGTTCAGAGCCTCAGTAGTGCCGGGTTGCCAGATTTTGGCGACATTGAGGCACCTAGCACTTGACATTTTGGGTGCGGGCAAGAACATGGTCAGACCCATGGGCATTACCAGTCTCGGCACCACACATCGATCTGCTATCATGAAGCCAGCTGCGAAACCGTGAACTGACTAGGATGTAGTCGATCCGACTGGCCGTATAATCGTCGTTTGAATACCAGGTTAGCAGGTGTTTGTTGCGGTGCTGGAAGCCCGTGTTCGTGACAAACAGTCGGTTCTGGTCAGAAAAGGTTTAGCAGTCTCTCACCATTTTAACATCGAGAACCAAGCCCCAAATGGCCAAGAAGGTGACTGTTAGTGGAGTCACCACGTCCAGTCTGGTCATTCGAGTCCTCACAATATCTAACAGATCACGGCGCGGGAGTCATTCAACTAACGCTTGCAGTTGCTAGCAAAACGTCTCTTTGTCGCTCTGTTCAACAGCGAAAGTTGGCGCGTACACGGAGACGATAGGGATGTTTTTGAAGTGACCTTTCAGTCGCATATATGGGCATCCATTCGCTGACTGGTTCCCAAGCAAGCAGTGCACGGTTCGCTTGTTGTGAGAGGGCCATCGCCACACCATGTCTACCAGAGAAGTCACGAGGGACACTGTGGTACAGGGTGAAGTGTAAGTTAGCTCCCGGGATCTTTATTTCCAGAGAACCTGAGTCAGGGATTCGGACTTCTGACAACCAGCATACGTCTACGTTGTACTGGCAAAGGTTGCGCGCCATCAGACTCTGGGTACCAGGGTCCAGGAACGTTCGAAAATTCCAGCATCCTATACCAAGGGTCCGATTCCGATTTATTAGTCCAGCTCGCATACTGTTCGGCCGCACCATTGGACTAGGGTTGCGGAGCGCGTCGGTTCTCGCGAACGCCGTAGCATGGATCGTAGTACTATATTCGGACATATTGTCATGAGGTGTCTTGGGGATCGTGGGTGCGAGCGGGTCCCCAACAGCCGCTCGGATATTTTGTTCGAGGTTGCCTCCTCTAGCACTTTGGCTCACGAGCCTAGCCACAAGGCAGCGGGGCCGAGCGAACTTATTTAATGGCGGTTCATACTCGCCATGTCACAGTGCCGTCATCGGGCTTTGTGGCTTTTTTTATAAAGATTTTGGCGTGCCAGACCTCAGCACATCGCACTCTGGTAGAACTGTCGCTGTTGGTCCGCGACTGCTTATTTGCCAGACCCGAGAGTCTGCTTATTTCGCAGCTAACCTTTACCAAAGACCGTTCCACTGTCCGCCACCTGTGGACGCACCGGGTAACCAGTAGCTAGGCTAATGGGTAACCCATCTTCCCGGGTAACCCATCACATGCTGTATACATTCTGTCCGAGTAAAATCAGACATTTCTTTAAGCAGACGTCGTACAGTGCTCATAGGATTTTGCGATGGATGTGGTTCATGTTGTACACTTTATAGGCACCAGTACTAAATGGACAGATAATATACTTAATCAAAGGATATTTCACGACCTCAAAATATTAGATTTTTTACCACTTATACACAATATTAACAGGTGGCAATAAAAACATCGTAAAGCTCACAAGACATCCTTTGGTGGCGCATATCAGATGCAGTCCATTCCCAAAAACGTGATTTACCACTCGTACCGCATAGTAAGACTGAGGCAAACTGGCTCGGGACATGCGATAAGCAGGCAGCACTGCGGTTACGCGAGTCAACATGGAAGAAGAGCGAAAGTGGCTTGCCTTAATGATACTTTCTTCACAGTGATCCAGCGCATACTCTCCTTAATATAATATACTCGGTGCGCCAGCAGTGTGAGTTGAAAGGCTATCAACTGATGGGATAACTTGGTCTTCCAGTGAAGTAAGTGTCAGAGTAAAGCAGTTCCTTTTAGATGAGGTATTTACGGCATTTAACCTCGATGAAAGAACCCGAGACTTCATTTTATTTAAGTGTGAGTGCACAAACCAGAGCATGTATGGGACGTGTAGACGTAAATTCAGTTTCGTCAAGCACTGTGCAAGCGTGCATGTCTATCCATCTAGGTTGCGTTGCCATTTGAGCAAGGTGGATGTGATATACAGGTCTACGTGGCCATAATCACATGTACGTCATCCTGTGCCCTCGGGAGAGTGATGGTTTTCGTCATTTGTTGTAAACGAAATCTCTTGTGGCTTCAGCACTGGCAAAACAAACCACAAAGCGCATGCGCGCTCATCCGTGAATGTGATAGTGGACCAAAAACATGAGACAGAGGCATGCACACTCAAAGGCGTGCACTTGGGATGAGAGGTCGGACAGCAGGCAGGGATAAGCAAGCTCAAAGCACCCACTTACCATCACCGAAGCAGAAGACGAGACCGAGGACCATGAAGACAGGGTGATAGTTGAAGACGATGTCAGGCTGCGACCAGTCAAAGCCACCAGCGTAAATACCCATCCAGACAATAGAGAGGATGACAGCCAGAAGGCCGGCAATCTGAGCAGAACTAGGGAGGCAAGGAACAGGTAGCATACCTGAGCCACTACGACGAGGGGTACGAAGGCGTTGTGCCTCTGCTCAGGGGCATCCGGCGGTTGGTCAAGCGAATCGTAGGCTCGAAGGTTCGTGTTCGGCATTGTCTGTTCCTTAAATGAAGGAAAGTAAAAAGATTTAAATCCGACGTTCAAGAACTTCAGAATATAAATTGCGATTGGTGACACCAAACGAGGGGCCATCGAAATCGAAATAGAGTGCTGTCATTGTCAAGCAGCAAACTTAAGCTATCTGAACCTTCCCCACTTCTCTATGCTTTCTTGACAGTTTACCAGGAGATTTCAGAATTGCGCCGATATTATGTTCAAAATGTAGTAAACTACACAATTTTAGTTCACGAGTGAAAAAAACTGCTATTTGTTATTTTAACCTTAATATCATTTAAGTGGTGATAGTTGCTGGCAGCATTCTACTCAACAGAAATACCACGTTTGAAAAGGCTTGACTGAAGCTTACTGTAATCTCAAAATTATTTACGGAGTCTCTTCTGCAAATTGATGGATCAGTTAGTCAGTTATACATTCAAGAGGCAAAACTATTTTTACTCGTTTACTTGTGAATATGGATGTAAATAGTCGTAACCGATCGACAAAGACTGAAATAGCTATTTCTCATGAATTTTCTGAAATCTCGCATCAGACAGCATATGTGGCGCTAACTGAACATTAACGCTGTGCCACAAGACTGAGGCCTACATACACAGTTAACAATACATTTAAAACTGGCGTAATACTTGTATCACCTATCATCAGTGTCCAGTAAGCTGGTTCGATATTTCATGGTATTACGGATCGCTGTCTTACCAGCATTGGTTGAGCAATCACCGCTCATTGTTCACTTGATATTCGGCTCTCGGGCGCCGAAAATAGTAACATAGAGCAGTCAAATCCGTCCTTAATTTGATTGTTTACCATGTTGAAGGCGCCTACTCAAACGAGGGTTCGAAGATGTGATTTAAATTAGAACCTCTCTTATCTTCGAGGAAGATGCGATCGAGCCATCTACGGGGATGATTACTGCCTGCGTTAATTCTTAATTTTAGATGCAGGTCACATTAAAGACGTGGTGAAAGAGTCAACGCGTAAGGAGGCTTCCAAAGCATAAGTTCTAGAGCGTCTCGTTCTCTGAATAGTTGGTCATGTGTACAAACTAAGACTTTCAGTTCAGAAAGTCAACCTTTGACAGAAGCCTAGATTGAACGTCGGATCAAGAGAAGAAGCTTAAAAATATGCGACCTAGCGTAAAATCTAGCTGCTCGATATCTGGCGCATCGGCAAGTGGCGGATAGTGGAACGGCCTTCGACGAAGGTTATTGGCAAAAAAAGCGGGCTCTCGGATCTGGTGAAGAAGCAGACGTTCACCAGCAGCGATAATGTCAGGAGGGGACGGAGGACCGAGGTCTGGGATGCCGACTACCTTACAAAATAACATAGAGCTCAATTACAGTTGTGTGACGTGGCGACGGCGAATATTTTTACTTGCCACTGCCGTATTGCGGCTAATCGGGATCCGCATGTAATAAAACAGAAATCCGGTCTTTTACGGCCAGTCAAAGGAGAAGACAGCCGTCAGTGTTCAATCTTTGAAAACTCTAGCATTCAGCCAGAGGCACCGCAGTGACTGAATTCGCAGAAAAACCTTGGCGTTTTCTGCTCAGATGGCTGGAATCAGAACTTGAAACAATAATTTCTGCTGCCAAAGTCGGATAATAACAGCCATTTCGGTCGGAGATGAATACAATAATTATTGAGCGGAAATGGTGACACATGAAAACTACTAACTTACCCTTTGAGTTACGGGTAGGTTGTCTGCACTAGGTGACCCTGTTAGCTAGGTTCGCGGCAGTTTCATTACTGACAACTCGGCAAAAGTTAAACTGCAGCATCTTCCCAAAGTTGATGACCAACCCACCAGGCTCTCAATTCCCTCTGCAGCAGTTCTATTTATCCCCAACTTATCCAGTGCAATGTGACCTCCTGCCGGTGGATGTATGGAGGCTGCACAACAAGGCGCCCGGAAAAGACGGTATTGCAACAGGCATTTACAAGCCTTGTGTAGAAAATCCGGCACCCTCTCTCCATGAGGTGACTGAACAGGCGCGGGGAGATGATTATTCATAATGACCGGGGCTCTTGCGTCATTGTTGCTGAGCGAGAATCACCGTTGCAGAAACATCCTCGACGATGCTGTGAAGGTACTTGCTGTTGTCATTCTTAGGGGAATTAAGTGTGCGTGACTCGAATACGAGGCCCAATCAAGCTGGGTTTCGATTTTGGCATGGGTACGAAGACTAGAGATTAATGCTGCAGCGCGTTTTTGGATCTCGTCGTGGCCCTCAGCGATCGGCGGTCGTCTGCTTTTTGACTTCGCCGCAGAGGTCGATCCCGTCCAGTGCGAGTCTCTGTAGAAGACCTACTACTTACTTACTGCAGCAGATAGTGGAACTCGATTGTGCCGGCGAAAGCAGAGTGATGATCAGAACCTGATATCGCTCTAACGCCTCAAGAGTTCTGGTTCATCTAAATATCTCCGAACCGTTCGATATGCGATTGCGTTCAAAGGGCCATCTACAGCGTCTATTTTGGTCAACTATGACACAGTGTTCTCGGAAGAAATCTCCGTGGTTTTGGCGGCATTGCATTTGTATCCGAGAGTCGGCCGAATAATCTCGGAAACGCTAACGATATCGCTCTGCTGTCCCCAAGCTTTCGTGACCTACAATATGTGGTATCGCGAGTGAATGAAGACGCCAAATCGGTAAGTATATCCAGAAACGCTGACCATTGTTTTATCGAGCTGTATCCTTAACCATAATACACGGTTCGGAATTAAAGGTTGTAAACTTGAAAGTCGTTTCAAATATATCAGACCAAGGCTGTCGACGGATATAATGAGTAAGGATGGAAACGAAACCTAAATAAATATTGATCGCAGGGGTTTTATAATCCTTAGATGTGTTTAAAAATTCGATGCGACATCTCCATCACCACAAAATTTGTGTGTACTCGGAATCTGTACACTCAATCCACATATACGATTGCGAATGCTTAAAGTGTGCACGTGAAAGATGGGCAAAAAACTAGAAGTATTTGAGCATTGCCGCCAGAGGATCATACCTCGAGTGATGTACAGGGACTTTGTCTCAACTGCGATTGACCACATTCTCAGCGTCAACATGGCAGGGATATTTTAGGCCATCCAATAATGACGACTGGGATTTTTTTGGTTTGTTTTTCGTCGTCCGCCTCACGAGCTTAGTGTTGCTGTCCTCGATCCAGCGTCGTCGCCTACCCGGAGGCGCCAAAGAAACCTTAAAACCTAACTCGCGACAGTTCTTAGTCTTTCTGTGTTTAGTCTCTGTCGCTGATGGACGGAATTCAAGACATATCTGCAACAAACACAACTCCTGAGGTGCAGTCGACATCACCTGGTTAGACCAGGTGCATAGTCCGCAAAATACCTCACAGAACTTGGGCTTTAGTGGCCGCGCTAGTTGATAGTGCAAGAGCTGTTCTATTTCCGTAACAATACGAAAGTAGGGGATTTGAGTCAAAACCACGGTTTTCGTACGGCATGACCTCAAAAAATTACTGAAAATTGCTAGACATAGTGAATGTGTCAGCTAATGGTAGGACTAACAGGCTGCACTGAACCTTGAAGGTGCATAGGTATAATGCTTCAAACTTAACAATCAGAGGGCGACAATAGCGTCCTTAGCATACACGGCAGACCGGGTATTTTAAACCCCAAGGAAAACTTTTTGACTCTGAGTGTCAAAAAATAATCCGCTACAGTCGGCTTAAAGTACTCTCTTGCGGCTTTTTGTCGTAGGCACCTATATATATATATATATATATATATATATATATATATCAAAGACGTTATACCGTACTTCCGACACAGATACTAACTTAAAAGCCCAGACACGTGTTTCGCCGATGTTTCTGCTGCTGTGTGACACAGCAACGAGGGTCTGGCCTCAGTGGGTCAGCGTTCTCTATGCGGTTTCTGGTATATGGACTCAGAGAATAATCGGGTACTGAAATTCATGCAGGACATGGAGTCAGGTGATTCGGACATGACTTTTAGGGTCAGACCTGAAATTTCAATGAACATTTGGGTCGAAGACAACCACTGTGGAATAACCACGTAATGCCCATTCTACAAACAAGTAGTACTACAAGTAGTATGAATCTTATGACAAAGACGTTATAATCGTACTTCCGACATAGATATTTAACTATATACATATATATGCATAGATACAACTATATATATATATAGAATGGAACCGACAGATAATTAATGCATGTATTTTCTGGCTTTTATTACCTACATTGAAGCTATTATAATCTTTTAGTCATATATATATATATATATATATATATATATATATATATATATATATATATATATATATAGAAAGTTAGCCATGCCAAAGTCGCTAAAGTGTGTCGCTATTTTAATTAAATTTAAATTTATTGCGCGCGAATTGCGGCAGGATCACAACTGATACGACACGTTATTGGGTTTTCTCTTACGGAGAATCCATGAAAAGCACATTTTAAGCTTTCAAGCCAGCAAAAGTGCAAGGCAACTCTCGAAAAATGTATTACAGACGTCCCTAAAACTACGTTATGTTCGGATGTCAATTTTATATAGCAAGATTATTATAACAGACTATCCACACAACCGGACTGCATTTGCTTATGACACATGCGTTCCACTAAAAAAAACAAGCACGCCAAAGCAAATACAGTAAAGCAAAATGTTTTCTTTGCAAGCTGACATTAGACGCGCTTGAACTTAGCAATCCGGTTCGCTTTCAAAGGTTTTGGCAGCATTACCTTAAAAGTGTTTTGCATTCATTATTTCAAAAAAACGTTTAGAAATTGATGTTTATGAACTACTGAGTGCGGTGACATGCAATTTAGTCAGAAACTCGAGGTCAATGCAGTTTTGGCTAAGGCAGGCGAATAAATAAACGATGAAATTTAAGGTTAGCGACATGGCATTGTGGTGACGACGGGTGGGTCAGCAGCTACTACGGTATATAAACTAAATTTGGCTTGAACAAGCACAGGTGTGCTTTAAACATAAACTACGCCGAGTTACAAGTGATTCGGTATACCGGTCATTACAAAGGCTGCATTCGACTGAATTCTGAGATTATATGCAGTGAACACTTACCATTTCTGTAGATAGTTATCAAAGAGTGAAGAACAGCAATAAGAAAATGATGGATTGAGCTGGGAGAAAATTAAAATTCGGAAAGATTGCAATAGGGTCATTGAATATTCTGAGCGTAAGAAATCGGACCCTTGAACAGGCATAGGACAGCAGTTTGGGGTTAAACGAATAACTTATCATTGAAAAACGCATAATGTGGTCTGTCCATGTTTTCATTTGGTAAGTTCAGAGTTAGCGCGCAAAAGACCGCCAACAAGTCGATAAATTTACCCTGATAACCCCAGCCACTAATGTTTTTGACCAAAGGGAAGGCCACGCAGGACTAGGCCACAAAAATGTGTCCGCATTTCAGGCTACTTGCAGTATTTATAAAATTTATAGGAAGCTCACAATTTGGAAATTGCTTGAAAGACCTGATGGGGGTATAAGATGAGTGCTAATTTGAGAAACGACGGTATTTCATGACATGTATTTGGATAGCATGGACAGCTGACGAGATGATCAGAACGCCTTGACAACAAAATGATGGGTACTATCAAGACGAAGTCGAGTTGACCTTAAAAGCAAACCCTTGCTACAACTGCATATCCCAAAAACCTGAATAGACAAACGTCTCCTCAGAAAGACATGTGGCAATCGTCACCTGCATTTTAAAGTGCAGGCGTTGTAGAAACTCGTAGGATATAAGTTGGGATACATAATGTAAAGAACGATATATTTTCCGCGCGCGTCATACGACACATGATCGAGTTTCCTAGCGGGAATTTTCAAGACTAGATGACTCCAGTGGCACGGCCATCACCTCAAGTCAAGGTTTCAGCCGGGCAATGGAACAGCTTCTGAAAGAACTTTATGGCAAGATTAACCGGAAATGCACAAGCACATGCGTACTCCGTAGCTCGAGCTTTCGAGAAAACCCTCAGTTAGCTGCTCACTTCGTCCGCCTAGGTGACAGTAGAAAGCGTCAGCTGACATATATGCTAAGCTCGAAACATGCAGCAGGCCCTTGTTTATTCCTAAATCACACGTTTTGGCAAGAAAAGTTGACTTTTGTAGAAATCTATTAATCATTAATTAATAGTCACAAGTTGTAAGTACAGGGCGAAGAATTCGTATAGCCAGCCGTGTCTAAAAACGTAGAAATCGCAATGATAAGATAATGATAAAGCCTACTGCTATAGCCTGCATCGCGCCACTTACCCCTGTTATAAGGCACAAAACCTCTTTATATAGCCGGCCCCGATAGTTTATGCATTGGACTTTACTTATACAGTGAATTCAAACAAAGACACTCTACAGGTTGAATGCTTCGGTCTTTGACTTCAGTAATTACAATCCCGTTCTGCAACTTATAGGTTGAGATTTGTATCTAAATGACATGTTGAAAAATAAACGGTTGGAAATCTAGATCCAGTGTGTTAGTAAGTAAAGGAATCCTCATAAAAATGGTCACGCTAATGAAAGCGCCGTACCAAAAGGGTGGCTGATCAGGGGATTGACACCCTAAACAAATGTCGCACTTAGAGTTGTCGTGGCATGCCGAGACACAGGCTCCAACTGTGTCGATCACTTACGCGGGATTCCTCCTTCCGTCAGCTTGACTCTGTCTTCATACCGGGTCTAGTTTGGTGAACGAAAGAGAGTACTTTAGGTGTTGCAATAGCTGAAGATAACAATAACTAATTCCAGCCAAAGTCACTTTTCCTGCGTCAAGCATTTTGCAAGGAATACCGTGGATATCTTCGGGAAAGGGAAAGCCAAAAAGTATCCGGGAGCACAACTTTAGGTTTCAAACATTGTTCAGTTCATCTCAGTTTATTGAAGGGCAAAGGCATTAGACATTGAGTAAAATATTTGAAACTGAGTGCTGAGAAACTGTTTTGGCTGCAATAGTTAAAAAAAGAAACATAAAATATGACATTAGGGCGTGAATTTCAATGGTTAATTTAAATCCCGCATCTATCCGCCTCAGTTGGAAATATACATAGTTCATGGTTTTTTTAGAGCTTTCCAGTGGTGATGATATCACAACGGTAAAGGAAAAAGAATTCCCTGGGTATACCATTCTGGCGGAGAAGGCGACCTTGCGCACAGCCAGTCTGGCCAGCCCGGCAGCGCACTTTTAAATGGATGAGCTCGGAGAATAGTTGTTGTAGCAAATTTGAAAAGTCCTCAAAAGCTAGTCAACAATTCAATCCTATCCCAATGCGGAATGCCTTTTCTTAATTGAACTCAATATATTGAGGGACATCGGCGTGATCCTTTGAGTACCCTATTTGTGACGTGAAATTAAGTGCAGGGGTACGGAGAAAATATGTGGAATGCAAAATGTCAAAAGCGATCATCAAATATGAAAAGTGGTGCGTGAGTCTCCAGGGCTAATTTATCTTCTTCATCGCTCCAGTTCATTCTGGAACATAAAACTGTCAAGGTTCCTTTTAAAGCTTCCCAAGCAATTGTGAAATTACCAAGTCTACGGGGAGAGCATTTAATGTTTTGACCACTGTGAGAGAGAACGAGAACTTGCGCACATCCAGCCTTGCCTGCTGTACGCGCAGTTTCAATGGATAACCCCGGAGCTGGGTTGTGGCAGCAAATTCGAAGAAATACGAGAATCCCAGACCACAATCCAATCCCTTCACAATGCAGAATGCCTGCAGGTGATCCCCGCACATTTGACTATAACTCAAATAGAGCATATTTAGGTTTGTTAGGCGGGTTATATCCCTGATAGCACCCGCCCATATATCCCCGTCGAGCCCCAGGGCAGCAAGAGGATTCGCCGCGGCTGATCATGGTGGATGACGGGGTTGGGGACGTGGCCTTGTTCAAAAATCTCCGTATTGCCCCATCCAACAAAAAATGCGCAGGTTAATGCCTCCTATTTAGCACTTGTATTCACGATCTCTTTTAATTCCGTATATATAGCTATGTTCTACTGTAACACGCCGAATTTGGAACATTACAACTCTTAAGGACTACCGGAGATAGCCCAGCAATGTACGTCGACGAAAACTCAAAGCCATCACTTTTACTGACCCAAACAACCTTGCGTCATATGACCAGACAGGCGTCGTGGGGGCATAAAACACTGGAATGCAATTATAGGCATAGGATTCTTTATTAAAAAAACAAGGAAAGTATAAGTGTAATAAAATAGGTAAAAGGGTGATAGCATTCAGTTAGTATACAATATCCTCGTCATCTGTATTCCACCGGGACATTTCCTAAAAAAATTGGTTAGAACAGAAGAAGCTAGCCAAGAACATTGTATAGCGAGTTAAGTTATAGGTAACATAGCTACCAGGTGGTTTATATGTCTGTAAAATAGATCTGGACGTCGATGTTTAATAATCAAATATAAAACTACAGAAAATTCGAAATGACATGTATAGACAGGTTAAAAGCTGATGTATTTACAAAAACAGTACAGTAGACATTAAATTTATAGTTTACTTTCTGCATTGAAAGTCAAAAAGCTTGAACTGACAACTAGGAACGTTGCAGTAAATTTATCAAATTTAGTTACCTTGATTTTAAACTGAGAAAGTAGGAGGTTCATGGCGGTGAACGTTTTCACCAGGAAAAGATAAATGAATTTCTCGAAATAATTTCACGCAAAATGCTTTACCATCTCAGCACTGCCACGGCGTTAAGGTCGGCCGCCATAACGGTCTCTGGTTCCATGAAATCGAGACCTCTCCCAGAAACTGCCATTATCGGTTATTGCTGACCGCCTTCCATCCCGTTTAATGCAGTGGACATTTCGTGCTTTGGATAGTTGGCCTAAGAATAGTTCTCCTTCCTTCATCAACCAAGCCCTGCTGCTTCCGCAATTTTCGCCAAACTAATTTCATTAATTTTCTTCTTTTTTTATTCTAGTGCCCAATTTCTCGCGCTTTATACAGGGAATTAAACACGAGACAAAATTTATGCCTGTTTTGAATTATTTTATTGCATTAATTTGGCTGTTTTATACTCTTCTCACGCGCCCTACCTTTGAAATCCCCATTACCACCGTTCCCCTACCCACTGTGGTTTTTATAGGGTTGCACAGGTGTTCGTTGCCCGAATTCCAATGTAAGAATCAAAAATTGTTTCATTATACTTGTACATGCAATAGTTTTGTAGTGAAGTCGACCCCCGGTATTCGCGATGTTAGTGACCACAGCTACCCGCGAATAGCTGAGATAAGCGAATATAGAAGACCCCTCTAAAAATTTATTTAACTGACTACTCTAAGTTTTAAACACCAAACTTACATTGGAGCCCCGTCCTAAAACACCTTAGTCGTATTTTATTTTATTTTATTTATTTCACATTCATCTTACAGTATTACTCTTAAAAGTATATGGCCTAAAGTTAGGCGTTAACACACCTAACATTGTTACTCTTACCAAAGCGAAAATTAATCAAGTTACCCCTATACTCGGACACTCCCAGTTACTGTTATTATTTGAAAATTAGTAAAGATTATTCTCTCATACAAATATATGTATTAGGGAAAATAAATTTAACTAATTAACAAATGTTTGACGTATGCTCGACGAAAAAATCTGCGAACACTGAACTGAGAATAGGCGAGGATCACCTGCATTCCATTGATTAATTAGTCCTGATTGTGGCAAATGTTCTCCGATATATTAGTGCTAACGCCTCCACCTCTAAACTGAAGTCTATTAACCTGTCTCATGCGGTCACCTTCAATACTAATGCAACTGGTTCTTATTTTACCCCAACGATCCGCTTGCTGGACATGTAACTATGTGAGACTTTAGTCCAGATACTTCTCATTTCAGGTTACCTGGCCTGTTAAATGACCGACAGTTTAAATATTTGATTGCTGGACAGTGGTTATTATAACTCGATATAACCTTGAAATTTCGCAGTCTATCTTAGTTCGAGGTCCATTTCAACGTTGCTAATTGGCCTTCCAGGTCTGTTATCAGCTGGCTTATTTTCATTCTTTCTTCCTGTTCATAGTCCGGTTTAAAAACACTGCAGGCATATCTCTCTAAAAGTAACGTTCTTCATAGTTGTAGCTCTGCTTGCGCTTTGGTCTGTAAAATAATCTCTTAGGGTCTCGATCCGAAATCCAGGCTGGGCGCTGGCTGAGTGTTCCATGCTTTACGAATGGTAACTGCCTTATCATCCCTCACTGGAACTTTAACAGTGTCTTGGGGAGACCTTGGTCATATCTCGCAGTATCTGTCGGAGTTTTTGACGCTGATATTATGGCTCCATTTAGTACTATATTTTGTGTGGGATTGAACTGGTTTACGAGAAAATACGCGACATTGGATAAACACTACAGTTTATGGAGTTAGTTCAGTGCCACCCCTTGCTCCACCCTCGTGGACATTTAATCAACTTACGCACGAATTTTTCCTGCCTGAATGTTCTGGCTGAGTTACTTAAATGAGCAGCACAACATCGTAGTTGTTGCCCCGAATAAGTTATGACAGCTCTTCGATGCGAATTCGGAGGCTCATAACTGTCACTTTTTATCTCAATAGACTCTACCCAAACTAAAAATCACACGACTCAACACCAATACTGAATAAGATATATCTGAATATTATTTTGATAGCGACAATCTATTCAGAAGCCCTGTACAATTATCCGTCACACTTCGACGCATACAAATATCAGTTTTCGAAAGTATCGCCATTACACTGAAAAATTACTCAACTATGTGCAAGATCCGTTGAAACTGAAAACACCCCGAACCCTCGCATCAAACGGACATGGAATTTTCCTCCTCCTCTAAGCCAATTCTTCTGTGAGAAGTGTTACGTTCGTGGTTTTTAGCAAACTCCTATTATTGTTCTCAGCTGGCTCGCACTCCCGAAATTTCTTCTATCCACAAGTTTTTCAAAAATATTTGTCGTCATAATTGATTTTTTTGCATACCCAAACGTGTTCTCAGTTTCCTACCAGATTCCTTTTGCGAAGCCAGTAACTTTTCTTTATGAATCTACTCTCTACACTTTGTCACGTATATTGTTTCAGTGATAGTAGTCGGTTTTTATCATAGCTTAGCCTTAAGTAGCCTGCCAAACAGACAACTCAGCAGAAACTATAGACGAGGAATCTGCATCCCCCTCATTGGCTTCGTTAATTCATAAGTATTCAATGAAAACCAAAAGTGTTGCAGGAATCCCGCTTCGAAATCACTGTCCTATTGCAAGCTTTTGCCTTGCACTATTACTATTTATTAAGATGATAGAATTACTCAGCTGAAATTTATGCTTACGACTGTCAATCAATAGGTATGCCTGTACTTGTGGGTAAAAAATAGATCGCTTGAGGACTCAATCGATGTGAAATTAAGATTTTACGTGCATTTCTATACAGCCAGACTAAAATATAATCGAGTCCAAGGTTTACAGAAAAATTTAACATCGAAATGAATGCAGGATGTGAAGTTCATAGCTCTTCTAAAGTTGGAGGATTCGGCCTTAGAACACTAAAGAATCCAAAAAGTCTTATGAACACAAACATAATAACAGAAGATAGCGTTCCGCTTCATATTGATTTCAGCGATTGCGTTGCCCACTGACTGAAAGAAAACTTTCATTGTTCTAACAACCCCCTTTTTTGTTTCACCTTATACAGACGACCGTGGAGGGGTGCTCATGTTTGTAAACTGGACAAAATCTTCAGGTTTTAATGAAAAAACCTGTCCGCTGATAATATTGTATGTCCAGAACGGGTAACGCTACATTTGTCTATGGGACAGGAAAAAAAAATTCGCGTTCGTCAGTCCTTCTGGATATGATAGAGTCCGAAGACCGTCTAAAATATTTTGTCCCGCATCGTTTCACTCGGTCGATGGGGTAACTGTGTTTCTTAACCCACAACATGCACGTATGCATTCCATTTTTTTAATCAGGAGCCAACGACTACTTAAAAGATCCCTGCAAACAGATCGAGGCGAAGGATGACGGCAGCACACCTAACCGAGTGTATAACGAAGCTGAACTAATACCAAATAATCCTGAATCTACCAAAACGTTTTGCAACCTGAAATCAGTCATTCGCCCAGACTCA
This sequence comes from Schistocephalus solidus, assembly GCA_017591395.1. Classification (NCBI taxonomy): domain Eukaryota; kingdom Metazoa; phylum Platyhelminthes; class Cestoda; order Diphyllobothriidea; family Diphyllobothriidae; genus Schistocephalus; species Schistocephalus solidus. The sequence goes on along the minus strand of WEDG01007603.1, from coordinate 62,740 downwards.
ACACCAATGCAGAGAGGAAGACTTAAGCGAAAAAACATTAAGTGTATGCAAGATAGTCAACATACGATTTTTTCAGTTGAACCTCTAACGTTTACTTTTAACTCGAACACCCAACACACACAGGGCATAACTATAAAAGTGGTTAGAAGACATGATCAACGACAAATAAATCATCCACTGCGTTACAGGAACACAATACCTTAACAGGAAGAACACAGCTGCTGGAAAAAGTCACGCCAGACTATTCGACAGTAGTATAGTCTCTACAGTTACACTCCAAAACGATCAACCAGTAACACAAGATGTCCACCGTGCAATATACACGTAGTCTAACATTTCAATATCAAGCCCTAAAAATCCAGCAGGAAACCAATTTTGCCCGGTGCCCGAAAATATTAGGAATTACGAAGCCCTTTCCATTGGTATGAAGATAAAGCAGGCTTGTAAAGAGGATTTATTAGAAACAACAAATTGTTCGACGGCTCACCAGTTGCACAACATTAAAAAATGAATGAGATGATACAGAAAATTTAAATTCGTACAGAAAAATCGATGCAAAACAGTAAGGTTATGGTTGTGTGACTTACGGGCCAATCAACAAAACTAGTCACTTAAAACACAATAAGAGAAGAATAAGCGGGCATGAAAAGGAAAAGGAAGCGGAAAGGCATAAATCAAGGAACTAGAGGTTTTCACGGCAAATTTAGTCTGACCTCGTGTCCAACTGTTTACATAAGTCTGGTTTCACCCGTCTTGTACAGGTGGCTTCTAAGTAGCACAATGTATGAGTTGTTCGTGCCCGAACAAGTACTCAGAGGGATGTTTTGGGGTCAACGGAGTGGCAGTATCAAGCAAGTGTGTCGTAATGGAAAAAGACTGGATTTTGTTTTCCTGCTTTAGAAGCCATCTAGCAGGGGCTCAATAGACTTGGCTGCCAATTGTCTTTGATTTCACCCAATGTACTTGTATCCGCAAGTGTACGCGAATTCAAAAACACAATTTGGATGTGGCGTACACTGGCAAGGTATCCCAAACAATTTTTTCGTCCCATCTGTGTAAGATATTTTATCCGCTCCCGAAAGTGAAATCATTCCCGGTTTGTGAATGAAATCCCACATTCCGCCTATCCCAAAACACGACCACTCTAAGTCATTTGAAAACTTTCGGCAAATAAACGCATTTCCCACAGCTTCGAAGATCTTGGTGACCTCCATAGTAGACAAGATGACGTATCACTTAACCGAGAATAACCTACCGAATGCGGTTCAGCATGAGTTCCTCAAAATAAGGTCTTGTGACACCTGCCAGCTTTCTTCCTTTGATTATGTTCTGCAATCTAGGAACAGTGGTTTGGTACTTAATGGTCTATATAAATTGAATCAGGCCTTTTAATCGTGTTGACCATGCTCTCCTTCTCTTGAGACTTTCCTCTTTCGGTATATGTGATAAAATTCTGAAGTTAATATCTAACTAGGTAGGCTCTCGACTGAAACGTGTTAAGATCTCCAATGTTAGCTCCAACTTTTACACATGTGAGGAGTGGAGTTTGTTCAGGGTATTGCGTGACCCACTCTCATTTTACCCTTTTGTCAATGGTGTATCAGCTTTATTTCAGAATGACAGGCCCTTTGTGTATACTGATGATTTGAGAGTTACCTATAGACACAGACCGGCAGATCGCAACATCGTACTCGAACTCTTAAAAAATGACATTTGTGCCTTTTCCCAGTGGTGCTGCATACAGCGTCCTTCCTTTTTTGGCACAAATGCTATGTTTATGGCTGTAAGCGAAGAGCATCATCCTCAGATAAGCACAGATGGTCACAACCTAAATTTGCCTGGAGTTATTAGGAATCTTAGCATACCATATTTCACTTGTCGTAATCTTTCATATCGTTGCGCACTGAGTTGTCTCCAAAGCACGCAGAACTACCGGCCTAGAATACGGCTCGTTTCCAGTTAACCTTCTGCGTGTTAGTGAACGGAAGCACATAGAATCTGTTCACCATTTTTTACTAAGAGCTGCATGCTCTGAACGCCGTAATTTGACATACCATCAACGTTGTTGACTAACAAGCCTTGGACCTTTGTGCTTTCACCGATTACAGAAGTTTTTGTACTGTTTACCTTTTTAAACAGTCGTACATTTAATTTCTTGCTACTCTGAAACAGCTTGACCACTCTCAGTGAAACAGTCACCGCGATGTCTTGTTTCGGGGTAGGGATGCCTTGTATGGCCGCCTAAACAGGAAACGAGAATAGGAACCGCCCCACGGGCTTAAAATATTTGGCTTCACGGTAAATTTCGGGAAGGGTAAATATACCCGTGTCTTAACGCTAACGCTTACCTAAAAAAAGCTAATCTATCTCCTTAATCTTAACCCTAGCCCTACCCTAAAAACTAACCCTGCAGTTAACGCGATATTAATCTTAACCCATGGCCTAATAATGATCCTAACCCCAAACTTAAACCTAACCCTCACCTTAATCCTTGGAATTTAGCGCAAAGGTAAGTGTATTGTGGACGGTTCCTTTTCCTGTATCCTGTTTAGGTGGCCATACGAGGCGTCCTTACCCTTTTTAGTAAACGTCATTGCGATGTAAAATAAGCTACCCAGGAATATAACAAATGCTGAAAAATTATTTTGTGTTTAAGAGAACTATCACTAGTTTTCAGTATTCCGCACATTTTTCACGAATTCTAGGTGCCCATACAGTCGAATCAGTCTTCCGGCTTGATGGATTTCGCGGCCTCTGAGCCTGGTGCCAGGTCTCATCTTGAAGTCAATGTTACGGACTCTACAGTCCCCAACTGGTGAATTGTTCAGCCGACAGTGAGCAACCGTTCGTGGATGCACCCTTGCCTTGTGCAAAATCTCGGTTCCATGAAAAGGAATGGAGACCGAAAACCCACTGCCTGTGCCAACCCTTCCCCTTTCCGAACTGTGGAAAGGAAATCAGTAACTGGGTGGTAACCACAAAGGCATTTCGCTGCTCATCATATCCAGGAAGATCTTCGCCCGCATCCTTCTTAATCGTCTGAACGGCAATCTACAGAAGGGGCTGCTACCGGAAAGTCAATGTGACTTTCACTGCTCACCAGCTACAAGGGAAGTGACAGGAGATGCGGACCCACCTCTAAACTACCTTCGTAGATCTGACGAAAGTCTTGGACGCGGTAAATCGCGATGGACTGGAAAAGCATGCAGAAATTCGGCTGTCTTGAGCGGTGTATGCACATGGAGTGTCAGATCTACGACGGGATGATGGCGCGCGTCACTGACGATAAGGCGGTCACCAAAGTGTTCGCAGTGACCAACGGAGTAAAACGGTGTTGCGTCCTGGCGTCTGCCCTCTTCAGTCCCATGTTATTTGCCATGCTGATGGACATCTACCTTGATGAGCGCCCTGGGATCCGCATCGCCAATAAAAATGGCGGGCAATTTCTCAATAAGTAGAGGATTTTGGCAGATTTGAATAATTCGTTTGACCAACTTGTGAAAACCTCGGCAGCCTCGGTGGGATTCCAAACCACGCCAGCAAGGGGAAGACTTTGGTTCAGACAAAGCTCTAGCCAACTGAGCTACGAGGGCCCACCGGGATCAGAGTTTAACTACACTTGGGTCAAGTTACCCGCCCAGCCTACTGCAATGAATAGAATCCAACAATTCTGATACAGTAAGCTGACTGCCCAAGCAGGATTTCCTAAGCAGTCAATCTAGAATCCACCAGGTGACTACCAGGCACAATTAATTATTGCAAAAGCCTTCCCCTTGCTGGCGTGGGTTCGAATCCCACCGAGGCCACCAATTTTTTCACAAGTGGGTCAAACGAATTATTCAAATCTACCAAAATCCTCTGCATATTAATTGTGCCTGGTAGTCAGCTGGTGGGTTCTAGATTGATTGCTTAACAAATCCTGCTTGGGAATTCAGCTTACTTCATCAGAATTCGTGTATTATATACGTTGCAGAAGGCTGAGCGTGTAAATTGAACCAAGTGTGGTTAAACTCACGGATCCCAGTGGGGCCTCGTAGCTCAGTTGGCTAGAGCTTTGTCTGAACCCAAGCCTTCCCCTTGCAGGGTGGGTTCGAATCCCACCGAGGCCGCCGAGTTTTTTACAGGTGGGTCAAACGAACTTTCTCAATAGCCGGCGTGTGCAAGCCCCAACGCATGCATCTACAGTCCAAGACCTGCCTTTCGCGGCCGACTGTGTCCTCAACATCGCGACGGAAGAGAGTACATAAAGAAGCATAGACCTCTTCGCCGCCGGCTGCGCAAATTTCGGACCAAAAATCAACTAACCAGCGGTGGTAATGTACCATCCATCACCCAGCGCGGAATACAATGCTCCTCGAATCAATGTCAACGGCACGCAACTTCGATTATCTTGGAAGCAAGCTCACGCATGGTCAGTCGATGATGAGGTTGCGCACCGCAGCTCAAAAGCCAGCCAGGGATTTGGCCGGCTGTAAGCCTCCACCTTGAATCGCCACAGTCTACAACTGAAGATCATATTGAAGATGTACAAGGGCGACGTCTTGACGACACTCCTGTACGAGCGGAACCCTGGACCGTCTACTCAAACTAAGTCAGTAAAATGAATCACCTCCATCTCAGCTGCCTCAACAGAATACTGAAGCATCGGCAGCGCGACAGGATCCCGGAAACAGAAGTCCTGGAACGAACTGGAATCCTCCGCATCCACGCCATGCTGAGGCAAGCGTGACTGCAATGGAGCGGCCACCTGGTTAGGATTGACGACGAGCGACTACCAAAACGACTCTTATAAGAGGATGTCGCCACGGTAGTCTCAGTGATGTATCGGACAGCAATCAACAGAGCAAACCGTATCACCGCTGCCAGAGACAAAAAGACGGCTCCGAAGTCACAGGCACCTAGGATCCACACCGTCAATGCCCACACTACCAACACATTCCGCGCGTTAAGCAGCCTCGTCGAACATCTTCGAACGCAATTCAACACCAGCCCGACATCAACTTCCATATCGACGAACACCCCCAATGCCACCTTTGCCTCAAAGTCCACTATGGCGACCGTCCTCACCACTGGTGCTCCGACTTCCGATGCCCGCCGTCATCGACCACCGGCACCTCCCTGCCGCCAAACCATACCGATCACCACCGACACAACTTCCTCATTCCTACCCCCTGAAACCATCTTCGACAACCCGCCACCCACTACCTACACCAGCATCGCCCCATCCATCAGCAATGGGGACTTGATTCTAACCTGTCCTCATTGTGATCGCACATTCACCTGTCGCATCGGCCTGATCGGTCACTTGCAAATCCATCGCACGGAGACAGGTGAAACAGTCTTGGGGGCACCAACGTGTACCCGCCTCAATTTTCTACACCGTCCACGTACATTCACACACCGCATGAATCTACTTGGCCACATGCCCCTCCATGAAAACGTGTTGTTCTCCTTAATATGCATAACCGGTCAGGGTGGCATAGAACGCGACACGCCATTCTTACTGTCCTGCTACCACCCACAACAGTGAACCACCAAGTCCCCACGCGAGTTAGATACCAGCACGCTGCCGGGACCTGTCCAAGCTTCTGGCCCACGCTGGCGCTCAGAGCTCAACTAATGGGCACACTTGAATCAGACAAAGACACGACCCCCAAGCACGATGTCATAAAAAGGATTAAGAAGTTGATGCACGCAATGCAACTGTTGTACTAAAGTGGTTTCCAGCCATCCTGTCCGTACTCAGTTGGTTATGTACTGCATGTACATGTCGATGTCAAGGTAGGCTCATGAAATGGGAGCATACAGAGCAGGACGAAGTTCTTACCTGCCCGCAGTAGACCAAAGAGAGAAGAACGAACCATCCGCCACCAGTGTCTCCTCTGTGACATGTTTAACTTACGTTCTAAAGGACTGCAATCACAGTAATTACACAGAACTCGTGGTTTCTTGGGAGCCATGTTATAGCCGGTCAAGCATATGCAACCAGATTTTGACCAAGGGTAAACTTCTGGGATACTAGCAATAACCGATCAATTTACGAGACACGGTCATCCCGTTCAGCCTCAGGACCTAATCTAAAACCCTTGCATGCAGTTGAATAGCGACGATAAATGTTGTAGAAGTACCAAAAGCCAGGGGAAACTAGTATGGCCCTTTCTGGAATACTAGACGTCGTCTAACAACCATACCCAACCCCGAATTATCCATTTCCATCGCAGCCGGCATGAGACGGGTGGGTTAGTGCAGTGGGGAGGGCCTTGCTGGAGGATTAACTACCTCGGTTCGAATGCAGTCGGAAGCATAGCCCGCGTTCGAATAGCACTGATTAATGACACTCAGTCAGTCAGAAGTGGTCATTTCACAGTACCTGCTGTCTTTGTTGGCAACACTTTTCGGTCATAGTCGTCATGCTACCTGGGCGCGGAAATGCTCGTTTGCGTTTTGCAGTCCGGACAGATCGGTGCACACCACCCACGTTCGTTAATAATAGCATACACAGTGCTCGAAGAACACAATTTCCCCTGCAAGCAAAAGGCGGAAGGGACTCGAGGAGATTTATACAGAAAGACAACAGTCTGGGTATATAAAAACGGCTATCTCAGCTTCCGAGACCAGAAGCGGCTTGTTATGTCATAGAAACCGAGGAATATGGCTCCTCCGACGGAAAGAAGGAGTATCCGCTGAACCACACCGGCAAATAATCTAGGATTTTCGATAAAATATGGGAATAATCAGAGATAGAAGCTGTCGGAGGGTAGTCTTAACGTGTCATTTGATCTGGTGGAAGATCCGTGATTGAATCCTGATAACGACTATGGAGTGTTTTCTATTGGTTGAAGTGTACAAAAATGACAGTAAACCATATAATAACTGCGAGGGAAAGTAACACTCCAAGTAGACCAAAGGACTTACTCCGGGAAATCTATCTTTGGCTGTAATATGCATTTTTAAAGTTTAATCAGGTAAATCAGTTTGTGCAAATGGGTTATCTCATACTTGCAGTAGAAACTGAAATACATTTTTTATTCAAAAGTGTAATATAAAAACGTAGTCTGACAAAATGAATGAAAGAACTTAGACATTATATGCACTTTTGCTAGGATGCGTGGTTGGAGAATTGAATATCAAGCGAGAACCTACACATTACTTATGCAGCGATTTCGTCGGGAATATGGTCATAGCCGGTGGGAAGACGTTCAGTCGAAAGACAACATTCTGTGATTGTGGCCTACGTCAATCAGCACCAGGAACCGTTCTTATTCAAATACGATTTTAAAAATGCTCAGTTTCTCAAGAATTTTAATATCTGTTTCAGTAGTAAATACATGGTACTACGGAACACCTCAGCCTACATCCAACGAAGAAAAGATCAGTATAAGATATAAAAGAACGTCACTCTTACCCAGAAAGACCACTCTCCGTGTAGATTACCTTCATGGCAGTAAACACCTTTCCTGAAGCCAGAACGGTGTCCTTCTGTAATTTTCGAAGATACGGAAAGAGTGAACAGGATTGGACACATTGACGACACGTGCGCAGCTATGATTGACAGAAGCTGAGGTAAGAAAATGAACTTGCTAAATTTTGGTTAGTGTCAGTTCTCGAACGGTTTACCAATTGCTAAGCAGTTCTGAAAAGAGCACTAATCCGACCCTCAGTAAATTAGTAGGCTTTAGTAACCGAAATTGTAGAAGTTTTCAAAATCGGTAGCTGTGTTAAAAAGAAAAACGTGAGAGCAAATTTAAGTAAACGGGATCGGAGACAGGCAAGCCAGGAGGTTATGGTGAAAAAAATAACTTAGGCTTTGTCGGAAACTCTTTCAGTATTCAGATCGGATGTTTGAACAGGAGCCCGGACGGCAGGTTTAGTCAAGCAAACTAGCGCGTCTTTAAAATTACAAAATATGTTACATTTACGAAGTTAATTCATTGCGGATCTTCATACAGTGAATAAAGCCCCATTAAAGCTACGCCTCCCTGGTTAACTAGTATAGGAGAGGCTATGTCGGGTAGTTTTAGTGAGGTAAGATCAAGAGTTAGTTTGAATACAGAGCGGTATGGCTGCTGAGGACGAAAATATGTGCCAGAAATTTCGATTCCAGTCTGCCTTTTTACTGTCGGTAAAACTTGTCGATTATTAATTGGCAGATGAACATTGCCGCAAAAGAGAAGGGAGACTGGAGTGGTCATTTCTGGCTCATTAGCCGTCATCAGCCCGAGGCACGAACCCGCGACCTGTTGATTAGAAGTGCAACGCTCTAACCCACTTCTCCACGAGCTCGTTGTCTTGCCGGTTTAAATCCTGAATATTAACATTGGTTGTCTTGGAGCTCACTCAAGAGTTCCGCCAGCAGCTGCACAGTGGTTTGTCTTTGGCGGCAATGGTCGTGCGCCTATAATAGTAGCCGCTGTGCAGCTGCTGGCGAGGAACGAAGGTGAGCCCCAAGGCCAACGGAGAAGAGTGAGTCCCGTAACCGATCGGTCAGCGATTATCAATGTTAATATTCACGATCTAACCCGGCAAGATAACGACCCGTGATGCAGAGGGTTAGAGCGTTGGACTTATAATCAACAGGTAAAATTCACGAGTACGCTGTGGTTCTAGGAAGGGACAAGTAAATACCAACAATATTTCAGTCCCAGCCCCAAGTCGGAGGTAGAAAAGACGTATTTATCCCCAGAATGCCGAGTCATAAAATGATGCCATCGGTAAACGTTGGCGTTATTTTCTGTTGAACAGATAAAGTAGAGGATAGCTTCACCGTTTAAAACCGAGTCTACTCAATAGAGGACCAAACTAGCGGCATTAGCTAGGTAATAGGCACAACCGACAAAAAGCTGCAGCGGGGAATAAACCACTTCCTGCATCGCCTAGTTGCGCGTAAACTTACCTCTGCTAACATTATTCTGGTCTTAGTAACATCCAGAGGAGTGGTACAGCCACCTGCTATGGCACCAGCAAGTGCGCCGCAGAGAGCGAACTGACTTGCGGTCAGCCGGCCGTCGGGTGTAGTGCCGTGTCGACGATTGTATTTCTCCACGCCTCGCTAAAGGATACTCGAACAGAGGTGTGATGAAAGGCACAGAAAAATTGGAGAATACTACTGATATTAGTCTGAAAGAGGTCAGTGTGAAGGACTATCTTCTGTTTAACAAGATCAAACAACTTCCTTGAAGCACACGAACGGTCTGCAGACGTCAAGTTCGAAAAAAGTCATTGGTGGGACTGACTTATTAGCCGAAGGATCAATAAAAGGTTTGTTTTGTATCTAATCTCAGACATCCAACCATTATCAGCACTGTGGGCACATCGACTGCTGAGTACTCTTTCTTTGCTGTACGCATACAAAGGTACGTATAGTTCACCTAAGCTAAGAAAGTCGGCTTATTTAGCAATAAACATTACGAAACAGAAGCCCTTCACGAATCCTACCTGGCTTCATATTCCTTTAAACAGAAAAGGCATGTGACCTGCATGTCAGCTTTCACTCGAAACTACATGTGGTTGTCGGCATTGGTGGTTTTTGACTGTGCTGTGTACTTTATGCGCCCTCTACTTGCTCCTAACCCCCTCAACGGGTCGCGTTGTAGATGTGCTGGACCAAAACGGGGGCCAAATCAGGGTACGGCAGGCGTTATTCTTATTTGGGATGAGCGCCCGTACAAACGCCGAACACGGGGCGGGGGGAGGGAGGGGGGTGCGCGTGCCAAACATGGTCACGCGTAGGTGCCGGCTCATGCCGCACCACCCACTGTTGCCATTTATGAATATGGTGGGCTATGATTCACCTGCGTTCAAACCCACCTCTTGTCTTCTTGACACCGGGCACAAGCAGGTAAGGGAAGAGAGAGAGAGTGTGGTAGATGCAGTACAAGTCTACGATCATTTAAAACTAATTCACGCGCAAGCGACCGTCCCTGCAACACCCTTCTGTGGAGCATACGGTGGACATCGTTGGATTACGACGGTTGAACGGACTTGCACGTATACCGGTTGGATATGTTTGTCAAAAGGGAAGTTATGTGGGTTTTCTACCCCTACAAAGCGCACTAAGAGGAGAAAACCAATGGGCGGGGTGGAACCGAGAGAATTATTGTATTCCTCGCTACTTCAGGACAAGATTAACACGGTCATTTGCTAGGACTCGAGGCAGACCTCATCGGCCAAATGTCGTATTTAAACTACATCTTCAATGGTCCTTCCCGAACTTCTTACAAGAGACTTCCGATAGTTCAGAATAATATGACTTAACTCTACAAATTAGTTAATTTATTTTCATTATCTTCGACGGAGAAGGTGCTTGTGTGCCCAAAATTTTCGAATCGAATTATACGCGGCTTTTTGGCGAACCGAAGACAATCAGAATTCAAAGATATCAACTTGCGCCCCAGGCAAGTCTGTACCGTAAAGAGAGGCGCGCAAGGATGAAATTTATGGTGGATCTCACATGAATAAACCTGAGAATGAAGAGTGCAGTGTTGGGCACACCTAATCTAACCAAACTAGGCAAGAAAGGCTTGCAACTTTGATAAAACTGTATCAACAGTACCTTCAGCAACTCCCACACTGGATACTGAATTAGAGAGAAGGGCAGCTCACGGAATATTGTGCTCAGATACCCCCGATAAAGACCTCCTATGCCCTAGGGAAACAATAACATGAGATAACACATGAATTCGTAAACGGAACTTGGCAATAAATATGGGAAACTCGATGTCGCTGATTTAAACAAAAAGATCAGATGAAATTAAAACCCCCTCATACGAAAATTTAACTCCTAGACCGGAAATTGCCATTTGCTCCTACTAAGACTTTATACTAGTACAGAACAATAGGCCAAATATGCGTTTTGGCTGAACGACAACGTGCTTTTTGCACCAGACTTATCAATCTCAAAAATACGGTGCACCTCAAATGCGTTAGACCACAACGAAGACGACACTGGCTATCAGCATCAGTTCGTCAGGTCGCGTCCGGTATGCCTGAATCACTAGTTGCAGCCGCACATATACGCATTACACTTTAGATAGAGGTTCAAGTCAGGTCGGACACTGTCCGCAACCTGCAGTCAGCCGACCGGTTCATGGCAGATGGAAGAGGGAATGAGATCGATAATATGAAACTCTTCATCGTTTATATTTAGCGTATCAGGATTCAAAAGACGATTTGGCGAGCATACGCGCTGCTTTCGATAACTTCTATTCAGGCCAGTAAAGTTAAGTGAAAACGGTGGAACGTAGCAGAAATTTAAAACATGAAACCGATAATGTTCGTTTGTTTGTGTGTGTTCTATGGCTTGATTTCTTTCGCCCTTTGAAGAAGTGAAAACCTTTTAGCGTCTCCACGTTTTATTCCTAGGGTTTGAGTATAGCTGCTAAATTCTTACCCTATGTCTTCGGTCAGGGTATCCAGAAAAGCAGCGCGTTGACACACAAACAAACGTTTCCAGCAGAGAGACTTCAGATAGTGTTCTCAACCAACCCTCTTTTACGAGGCGAAGGCAAGGATACGTTGCCGGCTCAGACCACCTCCATGTGCATTTACTAATTTTCTTCCTCCTGTGGAGCCTGTTATATTGGTCGCACGAGTCGAGCGTTATCCAAAGAATAAAGAATCATCAGTATGCTATGATAAAGTTAAGAGCATAAACAGCGCCATCTCGCACTATACGGGCATGGGACTCTTGCAGTTTACAGTAATTTATGAAAGGTCCCATCAACACCTGCCACTGTGTCATGTCACCAGTAGCAGAGAGCGATCGCCATTGTTGAAGAAGTGGTTTGTGCGCACAGTAGTCTCGTATAGCTCCGCGTTAGCTTCAACGGTCGCTTAATCAGTAGTCCCGCGCCATCTCTGTCCTCTTCTCCTAGAACGGCTCTACTAAACACTCACTGCCGCCTAACACTGGTTCTTATCATCCTTCCCCTATGCACACCTCTCACATAACACGCAATAAACGGACGAACATTATCGGTTTCCATGTTTTAAATTTCTACTACGTTCCAGCGTTTCCCTATAACTGTACTGGTCTGAAGAGAAGTTATCGAAAGCAGCGCGTATGCTCGCCAAATCATCTTTTGAAACATTTACTGGGAATTTTCGCATCCACGATTATAAAAATATAGCGCTTTAAACTATAAAGAAGCGTCAAAAAGCCGTTGTTTGGAGGACTGTAGCTTCGGCCTTCGTGGCACTTCCATTTGTTCGAAACCATCTCACGTAACACCGGTTCCTGTGAAGTATGACGGCGAGCAAATAATTCGAAAATGGTTCCTTTCGTCTATTTTAAAGTTGCAAAAATTCCCATTAAAAGATTCAAAAGACGACTTGGCGAGCATACGCGCTGCCTTCGATAACTTCTCTGCAGGCCAGTACAGTTATAGGGAAACGTTGGAACGCAGTAGAAATTTAAAACATGAAATCGATAATATTCGTCCGTCTGTGTGGGTCATCTGAGAAATGTGCATAGGAGGAGGATAATACGAGACAGTGTGATAGGCGGCAGTAAGTATTTGGTAGAGCCGTTCTAGGAGAAGGGGGAGGACAGAGATGGCGCGGGGGATGCATGCAGTTAAGCGGCCGTTGGCCAAGCTAAGCGCGGAGCTTGTACGAGGTTCTTTTGTGCGCACAAGACCGGCATCTTCAACCTAATGGCAGTCGCTTCTGCTGCTGCTAGTAGACGTTGACCCAGTGGCTTGGGGTAGTTTGGTGGGACCTTATAAATTACACGGAAAGCTTCACTGGGGTCCGCACTATGCCCGGTGTCAACAAGATGTGCAAGGATGGCGCTTTTTATGCTCTTGACTTCCCCTTTGCTCAGCCATGCTGGGATGTGTTCTTTTATTCTTTTGGTTAAGCGCTGACTCGTGCAAACAATATAACCGGCTCCACAGGAGGAAGAAAATGAGAAAATGCACATGGAGGTGGTCTGAGCCGGCAACTTATCTTTGCCTTCGCCTCGTAAAAGAGGGTTGATTGACAACACTATCTGAAGTTTCGCTGCTGGGACCGTTTGTGTAACGGCTTGGTTAAGGCGTCTTTTCAGGAGTTCACTAGCCGCATCCCCTTGAAAGGGCACTTTGAGGAATAGTTTTCTTTTCCACAGTAACCTTGGCAGGTTTCACTGGTCTTGCGACCATATGCTTTGTAATAAACCGATCTGGGTATTCGTTCTCTCGAAGTAGGTTCTGGATCTTCCCAAGCTCAGTGCAAATTTTTTTCTTCTAAGTAACGGACTAGATTGCGTTGCTGTTGGAGTGGTACGAAACTGTTAAAGTTCATATATTGCCCAGACCAGGTTTTTCTTTTCGATAAACGCTCCTTCGGATGCTGCCGTCAGGTCTTCTGCTTAGAAGGACGTCTAAGAAAAGGGTGTGAACCTGCTCTTTCCATCTCCACCGTGAATTTGATCGACGGATGTGCTTGGTTTACAGTGTTTAAGAGCTCGTCTACATTTTTTTCTTCTGTGACAATTGCAAAAGATGCCGTCGGCGTATAGGCCGTAGTGTCTTAGTTTATTGATCTGTCCGCTTAGCTGAAATTTCTCCAGCTTGCCCATAAAGAAATCGGCTAGGAGAGGGTCCAAGTGGCGAAACCATAGCAACGCCGTCTATTTTTTTCTGTATAGTTTGTTATCAAAAAGGAACTTCGCACATTTAAACTTGCATCTTAGTAGTACTTCTTTCAGTGCATTTGTCGGTATTCCTGTTTCCCTGCTCAATGGTCAATAGGAATTCACAGAGGTAATCGACTGCCTCAGTGACAGGGACGTTTGTTTTTGTCGGTTTGCTGCTGTTTACCAATGTGATAGACAATCACGAAAGGGTCTTGGAACTAACATTTACTTATATATGCAGTCCTATTATATAGTTATCGAAAGAACAGAGCATGCAATTTACCCATTTAATGGTTAGGGAGAGTCAATAGTGCTGGCTTACTTCGTTCTTCGTAGGCTGTTCGAGATAATAGAAGAGATGCTCAAGTGTGGACGATGCTGAGCTCGTTGCTTAACGACCTCGCAGGGTACGCGCACTACTACAAGCCGCCTGAAAAAAGAGGGTATTGCAGCCACAACTGAAGCCATGGTAACAAGAAAGCCAAGAGAACTGTATTGTCTGAAAACTCACAATTTCGCCAAGACTTGCGGCCATCATGGAGGATAACCACACTGGAGCACCTAGATGTAACGCTGAACCTTTTCCAGCCTCATATACGGAGAAAAATAGCGCAGCTACAAGAGTACAAAAGACAGAACTGCAAGTCAAAGGGGTCGGAGGGCCATAAAAGAAAACGGGACAAGAGAAGGCTTGCGCTGCGTCTAGCACTCTCAACTCCTCCCCACCTGAGCTCGTTGTCATGACCAGGTCAAGAAGACCGGGGGCGGCAGAGGATGCAGGTGGCTGGTGCGGCTGCAGCCGCCTCTAGGCGTGCCGACAGTTGGCCCGGGTCCGACGGAGCGGGAGTACCAGAGACCGCACCATTGCAGCCTGACTCTTAGTCCACCGGCCGACCACTCCGCGAAAACACACGCGGAGCTGACTGCACGATCCGAGTTATCCCGTCAGTTTCCAACTTTCCAGCCAACAGCTTTTATCGCACTATGATAGATTCAAGCCAGCAGATTGTTTATAACGAGGAAGATGCGCTGAGCCGTCGATCTCACTCTCCGTTCCTGTTCCCAGGCCACAGCCATCGTCCGAGCCAGTCAGTTGACTGGTGCGGAGAATGGGCACAGAAGCTGACAACAAATTACCTCGTCGGCACCTGCCACACATACTACCTGGCCCTCCAAACATAAGTACTGAGAGTTAACACAGAAGAGGTGGGCGGCTCACATCTCACATGTGTGAGAGTGCCAGAGGTCTCGTTAAGGAGCTACTGGAGTCTGACTCGCAGACCACCAGTCGGCCACTCCACAAAAACACGCATTGGGCTGACTGCGAAGTCTGAGTGTAAAGATCAACTGGCAACCTTCAAGCCAGTGCATGATGATAGTCACAGGCTTGGATCATACGCCATGCAGAAGAGGAGCCAAATGGAGATGGAGCCGAGGATCACACTTTCCACTTACTTGGGAAGCGTTGTGTGATGTTGGGCGTGGGCATGTGATGTAGATGTTGGTGAGACGAAGAGCGGTCATGTGATACAGCTGGCAGTGTTCTACCGCAGGTCTTCATGAAGCGCATGTTTCCGAATAGGTGAGTGAAGGTGCGTGGACAGTACGGACAGTTGGAGTGGGTGCGGTAGGTTGCTGCTGTTGGTACGGGTTCACCAGCCTCTGTAAGATGGATTCAAAAGTGCCCGATCAGGGCGATGCGTGAGGTGTGTGTGCACTGGCAATGATCACAGGTTGGGAGCGAGTCCCCCTTGCTGGCGATGGTGGTGAGGGTATTGGCTAAAAGGGCGTCGGGCGTGGTCTCAGCGATGGTGGGAGTAGAAGTAGTGCTGTTGGTTGCGGTCGTCGCTGGGATCGACACGACATTTGCGGCAAGGAGGGTGGTGCTGGCGATTGATGGCGGCGAAGTAAGAAGTTCACTTAGTAAATAGGTGACGATACCGGTCTGCCTAGCCCTGCGGAGTCTGCCTCTCTAACGAAGCACACAATATCAGGGCCGCTCGATCCGGTAGCTGCAAAATGGGGGTCAAAACACACTGCTTACTTCAAATATATGGTCTCGCTGACTACCATCACCCCACTCCTCGACCTATAACACCTGTTCAGCGTTCATCTTTACTTTAGTGAGATGCAACGATGGTTACTCTTCAAAAACTGTTTGTAACTAGACGCATATTCAGATATCTGTTGTCATATAACGCCATCTTGTTCCGATGACACAAAGCACGGAATAAATAAATGCGTTGGCTCCTTGTTGTGCGTTCACCAAACCAAGAATAGTCGCCCTAAATTACGGTGAACTAAAGTCAGGCCTCGAGGCTAAAATGAGCCATTTGGTACGCTCGTCCCACAGACTGAAGACCACAGGACCCGATAAGACTACGAGGTCAGCCTTAGGTACCACGCATGTCCGGTTGATCCGATGGCCCGCTTTAACCTAATTCTGCCAGCTAGGCATAAAGTTCAACCCAGAATCACAGAAACCGCAACCGACCTAAGCGCCTAACTGCTTACTGTGACCGTCAAGGTAACTCCTACCGAAGCGACCTGGTCTTGGAAAATTGACTTTAAAGCTGGATCCGCTGCATTCAGTTAGCGAGGACAGCGCACATTTCATTCCTGCAAATAAAATTCCCAATACCACAGCGTCCTCAGCTTATTTAATATTCGCATAGTAAGGGCCTCAACCCACTCGGTTGGTCAACGTGGTGTGAAGAACTCTGTCAACGACGCAGTTTAACATTGACGTGATAACAGAACTCCGCTGGACGCCAAAAGTGATACTGATGAAGTCAGTCTTCTTGTGATTCAAGCGGACCTTGGGCATTGGTTTTTTGTTAGTGCATGTAAATTTTTGTGGCGTATCATTATTCAACATGGTAGATAGCAGGCTACCCCGATGCACAGAGTCAGAATCCATGAATATGCTGCGGCGCTCGGAAGGGACAACAATATTTCCGTCCCAGTCCGACGCCGGATAAAATGCACTCGCCGGAACGTCGCGTCCCATGATGGCGCTATCGGCGAACGTTGGCTATATGTGCTTGTTATGGCACATGGAATAGAGTAGATACACCTAAAAAATCGAGTCTTTTCATTGAACTAGCAGTGCTTGAGATGACGCTTCAGGTGGTCCGGCATCTGATGTGCTTTAAAAAAACGTGTTTTAACTAAGGCTGGTTTAATTTCGGTCAGTATATGCGAGTGTGCGGCGAAAATGGTGGCGGCATAAAGTGGAAAGTCTGTCGCTGATAAAGGATCTTTGGTGGTATTGGACATAGTTTAGGCCTGCAAGTCGTGTCTATTCTAAAACACTCCAGCCCTCATCATATATAGTTGTGCAGCCGTTGACGGCAGCACGTGAAGCACAGAAGACTAAATTGAAGTGGCCCGGCGTGCTCGGACATGTACGTACGCAAAAGCAGATGGCGGCAGTGACCACACAATTCAGCTCAGGCAGATTGACAAATTCTTCATAATTCGGGAAAGAGTTCCCACTGAGCAATAGCCAAGGACTCAATTAGTAGACATATCATGATACGTTTTCGGCTAATAACGCATGAGGCAACACCTAATTGTCGTCTAAAATTCCTTATAAAACGTTATTTCCTAAATATCATCAGAACTGGAGGCCCATGTTTTCTGGCTGTGTGATTTATTTTACTACACATATTCGAGCCGAAACAAAACTGTCATGATTACCAGCACAACCGTCTATCCTTCAAAATGCTTAGAGGTCAAGAACTATCCTACTCACGAACGAAGTTTACTCCTCGCAGTAGTTATAAAATGTTTTGAAAAACGCAGACTAAAGAATACGCAGTAGCTGATGTTAAAATGCTTCATTTTTACAGTCCATACCAAAGAGGGGTTAAGAGATAAGAAGTTTTACCAGCAAAGCAAGTTATGTTTTAAATAATTTTGAAACCTACTAAATAAACTGGCCCTGAAGAAAGCGGAGGTGGTCGCCTCCAGTGTTTATGAACCTGACTTGATAACACTAGGTAGTCAACACTATTATCATAAAGGGAACACCGTTTTATTTCCAAAACCTGTGGTTCCGTTAAGTGATTAAGTCGCACGGTATTCTGATAATCTCTACTTCATTTATGGCGCCCCACAACAAGATGGATATGTCGGAATTTTTACATCCAAGTCTATGCAACCCATCGAACCATGTTTTAAAACAAAAAATGGTTGAGACAGTAGATGTTTGAAAGTACCCCTTCAACTGGAAGCATTAGTGATAAAGTTGCCTTTTTAAAAGCCAATCATATCATGAAGGGTGAGGGTATTCACAACGTTAAGCATTTATATAAGGAAGTAAAAAGTGAACTGTCGTAACTGAATGGCTAAATGGGGCAATCAATTAATTTCCGTTCAAAACGAATAACAGTGCTAACAGAGTAAGATTGCAAGCAAACAAATGAACATACCAGCGGGTGCAGAACCGAGAGCAACGGCAGGAAGACCAGCGAAAAGCTGAAGCTTGCCGGAAGGCTTGACTGCCCAAGCAGCGCTTTGGAGTCTCGTCTTGATGGTGTCGAGGGGATAGAGAATAAGGTCAACGAAGAGGCCGGCGCTCGCACCTGATATCAGGGCGACTGCCCTTTTATGGCTCAACGGTTCCGTTGGTAATGACTGCATCAAAAAATGAAAAATATTATGAGACAGGCGACGACAAAATTCCTTCTTTTCGCAATGTTCTACGCATTGCAAGTATTTTATCGTACGACAAAACATTTCTTTTGGTGTGGACGCAAACGAAAGTAACGCACAAATGTGACACTGGTTGACAGTGGATTTCTTTAACTTCCTATGCATCAATTGTGCTTTTAAACGATTGTTAGTTGATTTTGGTTCGTAAAGGTATTATGACTATAGACGATTTCCGTTATATGTGGGCATCGCAACTCTTGGAGAATTTTTTATAGGATTCAATTAAACATCTTTTCGAAATATTTTATTTTTTGAGATTGTACTGGAAAATACGGTGTTTCATACGGCAGAGTATCGGTTAAACAGTGAGCAATTGTATTTAACTGACAGGGTTTGCTGGGCTTCGCCTCCTCTTTTGCATCTAAGAAGTAACCAAGCTCTTTGAAGGGATAACTTATCAAGTAGTTTCAATCTTTCCAGTAGGCAGTGCTTCGCCTGATACAAATTTCAAAAGAACATAGAATAGGACATGATCATGGTGAGGGAGGTCAGCATGCCTCCCCACATAGCAAATTCAACAGTACAACCACGTTGCGATCGGTTAGATCGATTAGATACTTTACTTTTTAATCGCTGCATAAGCAAGGATAATTGGCATTAAAGACGCAAAGCCACGCCAATAAAATAATTCATTCAGTTCGATTCGTTTGTAAAGCATAGTGAAGTTCGCTGGGTACCTCATAGCATCATACGATAATCTGGGAAAGATTTCATGGACACTGCCAGCCTGGATACCACTGCCATCCAGATCTCGAAACAGTTTTCCTTACCTGGTGTGATTTTTTACGTAGGCTGCCAAGCATGCAGGTGTTTCAGTGGTGGACGTCAGCTCGTCAGAATGGTCATAGCAGGCGAACATAACTAACCAATAAAATGCTAATATGGCTTTATTGGTAGTTATATTCTAATTAAAGGCAACAGATTCAACGAAGATCACTCTGACTCCTTTCGTGCAGCAAATACTGTTGGTCGACCTTATAAAGTCATTAAAAGGGCTTGGCAAGTTGGGCTGGGGTAATTTAGTACCCCTAGCGTCCTCCAAAAATCTCTTTTGCCTGCGCCGTTTTAGCTTTAAAACTGACCAACCAAGAGTAAAAGAGCGATAGTCGCAGTCCTAACCACACAGGAGATACTAGCTCATGGCCAAGCATCTGGGAATTGGATGCATACCCTCACTAGCTTTGTCCACTTTAATGGATACAGGCTGTCTATCAATTAGAGGACCACCACTTTATGGACAAAATAAGGAAAATGCTGCATGATAGGATACTTTGCGACCACTTTTGCGTGGACAAGGTAGTAATATTAGGATGCAGGGGTGTAGGGGTACTAGTTAGGGGTAGTAACACACAGCCATTGGTCGCTTCATTTGTCTCGTACAGGCGGTAAATGCTTCTGTGGCCGCCTCTAACTGGTACCCAACTCTCACCTGTGGCTCCTCGAAGTTGGGTTCTTCCCAGTGGACACACCCCGGGCAACCGTCACGACCGGCGGGCTAAACCAGGTGAGTGTCTACGGTGTTGTGTGTGCCTCCACACCCGGTATGTCTGACTCCCGAACTTCCCACCTCCCCCCTCCCAAAAAGTCATACGGTGGGGGCGACAGCAAGCCCGTAGGCGACCCAGGCTAACACGGGTCGTTCTCCAACTAAAACAAAAGCGTGACCCATAGTGGAGTTCGGCAGCCGTCTGGGATGTCCGAGCAGCCCTATTTAGGGACAGCACTGCTTGCCTCCTCGCTGAGGAAGGGGCTAGAAAAGGTGCCCTAAACAAATGCTGGTTATCACGTCTTTTGCAACCGGCCGCGGCTAGCAGATCACAAAAGAAGCGGTCGTAAAACACAAACAAACAACAATAACCCCGTCCCCATCCCCTCGCCATACCCTCCAGGCTGCACGGGTGAGTCCAGTCACACTAGCAGCCTGGAATGTTCGTTCCTTTTAAGACAATCCTAGGAGAAACCGGCCGAAACGAAGGATGGTGCTAGTCGCTCGGGAACTGGCGCGCTACAAGGTGCACATTGCTGCTCTCAGCGAGACCCGATTCTCTGAGCAGGCAGAGCGATGCGACGCTAGTGTTGCCTTTGCCATCCGGAACGACATCGTGGGACGTCTGCCCTGTCTGCAGCAGAGTATCAATGATCGCCTGATGAGCCTCCGCCTGCCTCTTCGGGGAGACCAGTTCGTTACCATCATCAGCGTCTACGCTCCCCCCAATGACGAGCTCTGATGCGGCGAAGGACAAATTCTACGAGGACCTGCAGGCCCTGCTGGCGACTGTGCCGAAGGTGGACAAGTTAACTGTCATTGGTGACTTCAACGCCCGCGTCTGGACGGACCACTCTGCCTGGCAGGGAGTGCTCAGTCCCCATGGTCTCGGTAGCTGTAACGATAACGGCCTCCTTCTTCTGCAAACGTGTGCGGAACACCGTTTCCTGCTTACCAACACCTTCCACCTTCCGACGCGGGAGAAGGCCACGTGGATTCATCATCGGTCGCGGCGCTGGCATCTGCTGGACTATGTTCTCGTCCGGAGGCGAGATCAACAGGACGTGCTGGTAACCTAGGCGATCCACGATGCCAATGGTTGGACAGATCACCACCTCGTCATCTCCCAGATGAGGCTCCGACTGCAACCCCGACGAAAAAAACCAAGGTAAGCGACCGTCAGGTAAGTTAAATACTCTTTTATTGAATTTGCCTGCTCACTGTTTTGATTTCAGCAACCAAATAACAGAGAAACTAGAGGACCTACATGCTCCAGATGATAACGCTATCGTGGAGACACGATGAAGTCAACTGCAAAATGTAATCCAGTCCACCGCCCTCGAAGTCCTCGGACGTGCACGCCATCAACACCAGGACTGGTTTGACGACAATGACGCAAATATCAGCAAGTTACTCGCGGAGAAGAATGGACTACACAAAGCCTACATGGACCTTCGGACTGACGCCACCAAAGCAGCCTTCTTCAGATGTCGGCCCGTATCATTCTAAATCGTCTGAATGAACACCTAGAGCAGGGCCTGCTTCCGGAAAGCCAATGTGGCTTCCGCCGACACCGCGAGACAACCGATATGATCTTTGCCGCCCACCAGCTACAAGAGAAGTGTCAGGAGATGCGAACTAACCTATACACTACCTTCGTGGATCTGAAGAAAGCCTTTGACACGGTGAATCGCGACGGACTGCGGAAAGTCATGCAGAAATTCGGCTGTCATGAGCGGTTCACGCACATGATGCGTCAGCTTCATGATGGGATGACGGCGCGCGTCACTGACAACGGTGCGGTATCCGAAGCATTCGCAGTGACCAACGGAGTGAAGCAGGGCTGCGTATTGGCCCCAAACCTCCTCAGTCTAGTGTTCTCGGCTATGCTGATGGACGCCTACCGTGAATAGCCTGGTATCCACATGGCCTATAGAACTGATGGACACCTTCTCAACAGTCGGCGTATGCAGGTTTCAATGCATGTGTCTACGACTGCAGTTCATGACTTGCTCTTTGCGGACGACTGCGCCCTTAACACCGTGACGGAGGAGGACATTCAAAGGAGTATGGACCTCTTCGCCGCAAGCTGCGCCGATTTTGGATTAACAATCAGTACAGTCAAAACGGTTGTCATGCACCAGCCGCCACCCATCGCGGAATACAATCCTCCCCGAATCAATGTCAACGGTGCTCAACTCAAAAACGTGGAAACCTACGCTTATCTAGGAAGCTCGCTGTCACGCAACACGAGAATCGATGACGAGGTTGCCCAACGTATCCCCGAAGCCAGTCAGGACTTCGGCAGGCTGCAGGCCTCCGTGTGGAATCGCTACGGTATTTAGCTGAACACCAAACTGAAGATGTAGAAGGCCGTCGTCTTGACGACAATCCTTTACGGAGCGGAGACCTGGACCGTCTACTCGAACCAAGCCAGGAAGCTGAATTACTCCCATCTAAGCTGCATCCGCAGAATACTGAAGCTGAGATGGCAAGACAGGATCCCGGATACGGAAGTCGCGGAGCGGACCGGAAGCATCAGCATCTACGCCATGCTGAGGCAAGTGCAACTGCGATGGAGCGGTCACTTGGTGAGAATGGACGACGAGCGACTACCCAAACGACTTTTCTACGGCGATGTCACTACGGGTGCTCACCGACAGGGAGGTCAAAAACGACGCCACAAGGACACTTTGAAGAAATCGCTGAAGCAACTGCAAATCAACCTGGTGACCTGTGAAGACCTCGCCCAGGATAGACCGGCATGGAGAAGATCCGTGAAGACTGGTTCAGCAATGTATGAGGCCAACCGGATCGCCGCCGCCAAGGCCAAAAAAGCGGCACGAAAGTCAACAGCGCCCCAGACCAACATAGTCGATGCCTAGGCCCTGCCAACATGCCTGCGCTGACAACGCATCTTCCGCGCACGAATCGACCTGGTTGCACATCGTCGGACGCAATGCACCAACAATCCGACAATTCCAACTTCTACGTCAAATTCTGCCAACCCTCCTTCAAACTCTCCCACCCTTACTCCTGGCATCAATTCCATTACTCCCACCATCATAGAGACCACATCCCTCTACTCATCGCCTGCTACCCCCACCACCGCCTTCGCCTACACTGCCACCAACACCACCACCATCAGCGATGGGGACTCTCTCCTAAGCTGTCCTCAATGCAACCGCACATTTACCTCACTCATCGGCCTGGTCGGTCACTTGCAAATCCATCGTACAGAGACTGGTGAACTAGTGCCTGGAGCACTAACATACAGCAGAGATCGCCGCCTCCACTGCCCTCACTGTCCTCGCACATTCACTCATCACATGGGCCCATTCGGTCACATGCGCATTCATGACAGCGGAATTCACCGCAATGCCGACAACACCGATACACCATGCACACCCTCCTCTCCTGCCATTCTTACCGCCACTGCCACCCCCAATCCCATGAATGACATCCCCCCCAGTCTCTAAAGATTTCTCCTGCCCACACTACTCCCGCAACTTCAACTCACGCATCGGCCTGGTTTGTCACCTGCGAATCCATCACACGGAGGCTGGTGAACCAGTGCCTGGGGCTCCGGCATACAGTCGCCGCGCCGGCCTCCACGGCCCTCACTGCTCCCGCACATTTACACACCGCATGGGCCTATTAGGACACATGCGCCTCCACGACAACCTGCGGTAAACTACTAGAGGCTAAGCCACATCAGCGCACACCATCTACACTAATACATAGACAACACCCACAAAATCATCATAATATACCTGATTAAATCACGGTATCCTATAAACCGTGGCTTAGAAGGCTGCCAATCTGACGCTTACACCAGACCACGCCATCGGCCCAGTGTGTGTCCTGTAAGTGTCGAGTGGCTGACCAGTTGCATGGGAGTCAGACGCCGATGGCTCCTCCATATCCCCTGAGTAAGTAAATCCTGGTGTGTGCGTTATGAGGCCAGGTCATGCTGTGGCGCGCGAAAACGGGTTCGCCGACCCGTCAGCCAATGCGCCCACTCCCACATCAGACAACTGATCGGCTAGGATGGTGGTCTGATTGTGAGGGTGGAGGAGAGAGTGAGGTCAACAGCTCAGCGCATTTGCCTCACTATAAACGATCTGACGCACTTGAACCTATCACGGTGCGCTAAAAGCCGTGGCTGGGAAGTTTGCCAACTGACGGAATAACTCGGACCGCGTGGTCAGCCCAATTTGTGTTTTGTGTGGAGTGGCTGACTGGCGGACTGAGAGACAGGCTGTAATGGCTCCTTCTTAATGTGGCCTTTATGGCACTCTCACTCCGTGGGATCCGAGCCAGGTGTGATGGTACGCCCAGGGGTGGCTCCGGTCGCGCCAGCAACCTGCGCTTTCTCCCGCCTCCGGTATTCTTCACTCTGTCATGACACCGGGTTCAGGTGGGGGAGGAAGAGAGAGTGTGGTAGTTGCAGCGCAAGGCTACTATCACTTTCAACTAAATCATGAGCAAGTCACCGTCCCTGCACCTCCTGGTGTGGAACATACGGTGGACCTCGTCGAAATCGACGGTCGAACTGTCATTAGGATGCAAAAAGATGGCATAAATACAACCCAGCAACCCAACCGATACAATGCCTTAGCCACCTCTGAGCACATGTTGGATGTCAACTGACACCATATAGGGAACATTATCCAGGCATGTATATTGCAATTCAAACTTAGCAATTGAAGTGCCAACTGAAGGGAGCTATTCAACAAGCACGGAATACCTTGAAAGAAAATTTGAAGGTTTGATTATGCGAATGGATAAACGTGCTGCATTCCTGAAGCCAAACAGAGTTCGTGAAAACACAATTTTAATAGCCTTTGACTTGTGGATCAACCATTTTTGATCATTACCATTATGTGATATGATATTAAAAAAACTGTTGCAAAACCCCGTTGGTTCCAGTGGTCAAGTTAGACTTCTTAGCGCAAAAATCGGCTAAATTTGTGAAAAATTACCGAAATTTTGGCAAAGCACAAGTTGTCTTCTTGTTTAGGGATAAATCTGATTAACAATGAAGCGTCCTGGGACACAATGCGTGTCTCGTACATCTACACATCCAGACTACTTCGGAGTATTGTCACTCGAAGGCCCAACGGGCATAGGTAGTGCTCTAGTGGGTCTTAAACAGGAGATGCACGTAATCACACACCAGCAGCTATGGACGTACAAGATATTCTAACAGAGGTACAACCGACTGTTTGAAGAACTTAAAAAGTCATGTAGAAGTGGCATGCGCTGCTACGCCTTGAAGCTTAGTCTAGAGCCCAAGCCGGTGGTCGCATGGAAACTAGCATTCAACGATGGATAAGTGTGGCCGACAAAGACAGCAAGCACAGTGGAATTGACACTGACCTGTCTGCCGTCATTGGTCAATGCTAGTTCAAGTCTAGGTTGCATAGCCGAGGTTAAAGCCCAGACTTAATACGGAGAAGAATACGGTTCGAGGGTGGCGGAAACCCCTGCGCCCCCAGTGCTATCGTCAAGGGTTAACTACTTTTGATGAAAACACACGAGCCATTCAATGGTCAACATACACACCTATAAAAAAGTGTAAGGCAAAAGTGCGCAGTCAGTTGCAGTTCAAATATCAGTTTCAAAAACGGTCAAGAAATCTTTCTCAAGATGATGAAATGGCAATGTACACAGCGACCACATTGTCGGGATCAAAATGTGCGCTACTAATGCATATTGTATTTCAAGTGAAGTGACACTTGTACCACTCAAGAGAGAAAATATCTATAGCCAATGAACCACCGTCAGGTTTCTGAGATAGTCAAGATCTAGGCGGCTCTCTTTGTGCATCTATTTTTATGTCAACCTCCCTTACATGTCCAGCTGCTGGCTGTGAACGTTTTCAGAGAAAAGCAATGAAATCGAGTCAACGTGGTTACGATGCTGCACGCTATCCAAAACTGGCCCGCGATGCACATTGTAAAGCGCGTGTTTACTGCCATATAACATTCCAATTTTGCAGAGGGGGGTAAAGAGTTTCAATAATCGCTTTTTAAATATGTGGTAATAACGGGTAGACGAGCAGTTGGATGGCAATAAATAACTCGAAATGCTTTCAAAGGTCCATATGGTAATATGCCATTGAGAAATCGTGTAACTGCCTCGCTCGTGGGTCGTTTATTACTCTTTTTCAGTATATTATGCTATTCGAAAGTGTTATTTTTCTATTTGTTGGCATGATATGCGCATACACACTTGACAATATTGACTCCTGTGATATGTATACTATAATATAGTATACTATACTATTTTAGCACATATCAGAGCTATCAATGAAGTTAATAACGAAAAGGCAGCAAGTTGCACAAAGGGGCGAAGTTTAAATAAAAGGATTGCCCTCTGACATCTGCCATTCTTTAAGTGAGCTCAAGAACCTTGGGGCAAACCCTCCAAGAGCCGTTGTAGGCGCCGAAGACTTCAAGGTTGGCACACAGACACGGGCGAGTAAAGCACCTACAGTCGTTTTTAGTTGGTGCGAGTACTTAACAGAGTCGCTAAGCGCCATGCCGATCACGCGAATGCAGCAGTCAATAGAACAAACAACAATGTAGTAAACTGGTTCTTATTGTAAGAAAAATATAAATGCATGAAAGTGTACAAAAAAAATAGGGAAGGGAGCGTTACATGCAGACATGTCCCATATGGAGTGGGGAAATGCTCTCATGTCAGTTGAATAACTAGTGGAGTGCAGCACTGTGGGCAACTGCAGGGTCGGGACGAGGGGATGCTGACATTGAAAGGGAGACAACGATACGATATGCGGTGACGATAACTGCGGGGAAACGAGTCAGCGGTTGAGAATGGAAGGGAGTACCGGCCTCTTTACCGACAATCGATCACTCCAACCCATCCCAGGCTCGCACCAAAAGTTAGTATTAACTCCATTTTAACAATCTGTTCAGTCTATTTAGAATTTATATTTGGTTAGCATTGGCAAGGCACTGTCTAAACATTTTGCGTTACACTTTAACCGTGAAAAGATCAACATTTAATGGTTTGGTACGCGCGCCTTGAATCAAACTCATTTAAACTATTCAGCTGATAAGACAACTCCGTTGGCTGATATACATTTGATGTGATCTCTCGTTTGTCTTTCAATTGAGAAGATCGAAGAATCAATCATTCGCTTTTGAATGCCACCTCTTTATCTGACTCTTTTTGTTGTCAGGTTCAGAGAAGCGAACCTAAATGAGCAGAAGTGCTGAATTTGGAACGAACCCATTAGTGGGTGACAACAGCTATCGTCCATTTCGGTGGTTTGCCATCATAAAAGTTTAAGGAGAACAAAAAATGCAGGTTACACCTCATTTAAATTCCATAATACCAACCTGGATACCGTGGATGAAGAAAGGTGTTGACCTCCTCGGACAGGTTCAACGGAGAACAATGAAGATGGTCGACGGTCTTAAGACTTTACCGACGAAGATGGATTGAAAAAGCTTGATTATTTTCCTCTTTCCTACAGGCAATTACGGTGTAGTCTGCTCTGTACATTCTGAGTTATCCGGGGCCATGGTTCCTCCCTGAAATCGGAGGATTTCTTCGAGTTTGCCTGCAAAAATCATCTGCGTGGTCATCCTTAAAACGTCCATAGCGAAAACATGCGATTGAACCTCAGAGAGTTTTTTGAAGCAACTTGTGGTACGACCTTGGAACTCGTTACCAAGCGAGAAGGTTACCGCTGACAGCATTTCTGCTTTTAAAAGAAGGCTTGATGGCATAATTTTTGACAAAAGACGACTCTCACAACATGATTACTTAAAACCAGCCTTTTAACATCTTTCATGCTCTACTTTTCCTGCAAATTTTTTTGCCTATAGCTATGAAAACGCATTTGAAGTTCTAGTTTAGTAGTTCAGTGTAGTTCAGAATATTTAAGGGTAAAAGGCATTGCTTTTGCAGAATTTACTGTAATATTGCAGTCGAAATACACGTCATTGCAAAGTAGTGAATAACGTATTAACATAGAAAGAAAATTGTTTTTAACAGCTGAATCTGGGCACAGTCATCCTGAAGGTCCGATGATTATCTATGTCAAATAAAAGATATCACCGTTATCTGCATCATCTCCATGTGTTTGCCCAATTTTGCTATGATTTTTCAGAGCCTTCCTATAAGAATGAACGGTTATTGCCAATCGAATCTTAATCCAGTTTATGCTTGCATGTATCTGTCGTGTCCGCCCGTATGACGTCGTCTGGAAGCCCGTCCCAAATACCGACAATTGGCTGTGAAAACGTTTGGAGATGAAGAACCTTCGTCTGCCAAGTCTGGCCCCAGTCACACGTCATTTGAAACGATGACCTCTTAAGTGCGTGGTTGTTGCTAACTGAAGGAAATCTCCAAGCACGAAGCAGCAATCCTGACCACGCATAATATGGAATTTTTTATTAGGTAACCTCATAGCTGCCTGTAACACAAGGGAAAGACATCAAGATTAGACAACTGTGTTTCATAGGGTAATAAGCCCTCTCTAGTTACAACTTTCGTTGCATGCCTTAGCATTTTTTCGAGAATATTGAGGTCCTTCGCAGTGCATGTTCTCCAAGCATCGATAGCCAACTCCAGTTGTGGTCAAACAAAGTTTAGAAAGACGTTATCGAAGCAGTCTTTATCAAAGGTCGAGAAATCCCGTTTGACAAGGTACCGAACAGATATCGCAGACTTGTTTACCTTCGAGCAATGCAGCGAGGGTTCAAGCGAGTTCGTGATCCACATTTGCAAGTCCTTCTGCGTGGCCACTGCTTGCAGCGGTATACCATTCGGGCAATAATCCAGGAGGTTCAGAGTGCTTGGTCTGCCCAACCGTAGAATATTGCATTTTTTCTCACTGCACAGCAAAAACCAGTCCCTCGAACATAGTTGAAGTCGGTTTAGGTTCGTCTGCAAATGCTCTACGTCAGCTGCAGTTCGTATGACGCTCTATAGCTTAATATCATCCGCAAACACGGCGACATCACAGTCCAGTGCACAGACGCATTTTTTGACATGCATAATGAAAAGGGAAGGGCCAAGAGCGGAGCCCTGGGGAACACCCCTTTCAATCACAACCTCCACTGACTGCTAGTCACCGACATGAACAGTTTGAGAGTGGCCAAACAGTAAGCTTAAGATCCATTTCAGGAGATCACCCCTGTTGCCGGTTTGGCTGAGTTTGTGCAGGATTCGCTGATGTGGACCGCTATCAAATACCATTTTAAAGTCAATATAGGCTACGTGCAGAGCATTTCTTTCATAAACTGGTCATGTCCAACGTTCCAAACAATAGGGTAAGTTTGTCATGCAAGCCCGGTTTCTTCGGAATCCATGCTTTGCATCGGATAATAGTTATTACTGCTCTAAGAAGTGCATTAGCTCTCGCTGTATAATATTTTCCTTCTTTTGCAGCAGATCGAGGTTAGACGAATTGGTCTGTTATTATTTGTGGAGATTTTGCTGCCACCATTATACAGCGGTGTGATCACTGCAGAATTCCAATCAGTGGGTTAACAGCATGGACAACGGTTTGGCTAGTTCCGCAGCCAGTTCCTTTAGTAACTTGGGTTGTAAATCATCTGGGCCAAGTAATTGTGACTCATTCAGCGCCAACAGTTCTTTATGAACAGTTGCTTCGTCAAAAGATACAGCCTCGATTATTGAACCCTCAATGAAGTCGTAGTCAAGAGGATTAAATGCATTCGCACTCGTAAAGCTGGACGTAAAACTTTCTGTGAGGTGCTCCACTTTTACTCCATCCTCACAAATCTCTAAGTTTTGTCGGTCTTCAGAAGGGGAACAGGCTCTTTGTTTTGAGTACTTCTGTTGATATAACTGCAGAATAACTTCAGATTTTCCCCTGCACGTTTCAGTTGCACTTTTTCGAAATCTTGCCGTGCCCTGAAGATAAGCCATTGAACTTGATTCCTCTGTGCCTTGTATGCGTTTATGGACACAGGATTCGACCCAGAGTGCGATTTCTTCCACAACCTTCCTATTTTTTACGTCTTTTTTTAAATTTTGAGTCAGCCACTTGATTCTTTTGTGCACTCACTTACGTGAAATCGGGCAGTGGTTTTTATAAAGAAAATGCAATAACTCACGGAACCATTCTTAATCCTCGGCTTTGTTGCTGGAAAAAGCACATTCCCAGTTTATGTTGTTGAGTTCGGATTTCATTTGATCGAATTCATCATGCCAAATATTTCTTCTAGATATGCTGCGCTGTTCAGACAACGAAACAGTGGAGTATTTACAGTGAAGTACGAATCGGTCACTTCGACATAGGGAATGTAGACAGTACACCTCATCAACACTATCCAGCGATTTTGTGAGCACCAGCTCCAAGCAGTTTAAGTGCTGACCCTCACATCCTCGTGGGAAATAAGACATGCTGCGTGAGTACTGTCGGTAAGAAAATTTTTCTGAACCCCTTGCTACAATTGCAATCCAGTCAATGAGTGGTGCTTTGAACTAGCCCAATATCAAGACGTCAGGTTGAGCTGCAAATCAGGCTAGCCCTTTTAACAGGCGAGCGTCAGCCGCAGGGTGATATCTTGGTGGTTTAGTGACAGTCAAAACTTCAAGACTTTGTGATTTCAGCACCGTTATAGTGAGCCAAATATTTTCGAAGCTGCATACAAACTGTTCCGTTGTTTCTGACACAAGAAGTTCGTGTTTCACGTAGGTAACAACACCTCTTACTTGACGCCCTCTTCTATTCTGTAGCTGTTTTAACTTCATTTTTGCTATTTCTAAACCTTAGAAAACAGGTTTTTTTTACTTAAAGCAAACTCGTCATTTCAACACTGCTATTTAAGCAAACAAACATACCAAAGCTTAAGTGTTTAATGAAAAGAGGAGTTTGTTTTAGGTTTTTTCCTGTGTTCTAAGGATTTGACGGCGCCAAGTAGTGCCAAATCAATAAACCTATTTAATTCGATCAAAACAACTGAAATCTTGGTAGTGCCAATTCATGGTCATCTACGTTTCTGAACAACCAGGTTTCAGTCAAAGAGATAATGTCGGGGAAAATTCGTATGTGTGGATTTTCAATTCATATAATTCGGACAGTATACTTTGTATATTAGGTTAAACAAATGTGAGTTTCATATACCTGGGCAGTTTATCATGGTGTCGCCTGATCCCCCATATACGGAGCCTATTATGTCCTCATTTGAATTAGTTCTGTCCAACGAAAAAGGGGATAATGCTACAATATCTGATCGTTGTATATCACTAGGTTGGTTTCCTCGGGCGATTGGTTCCCTAATGGCGTCGGCTTTAGTGAAGTGGCTGCCGTCGTCCTTAACAAAATTGATTGATTTAACGGAAAGTTGTTTATCTGTAGGGATAAAACCCCAATAGAACGTTGGTTTTCACCCTCATAAGCAAACAAGAAGCCTTCGTCTACACCATCAATATCAAAAGTTATCTCAGAGGTTTTTCCTGTAGCTAATTCTTTGATCATGTTCTACAATCTAGGGATAATGGCTTTGCACTTTACATAGTCCATTTCGATTTCACCAAGGCCTTCGATCGTGTTGACCATGCCCTTCTTCTCCTGAAACTCTCCTCTTTCGGTATATGTGGTAAACTTCTGAGCTTGATATCTTCTTACCTGAGCTCTCGTACACAACATGTTAAGATCTCCAATGCTATCTCAAACTCGGCACGTGTGCGGAGTGGAGTTATTCAGGGTAGTGTGCTAGGCCCGCTTTTATTTTGTCTTTTTGTCAATGATGTGCCAGGTTTATTTCGAAATGGTAGGCCATTTATGTATGCCGACGATTTAAAAGTTGCCTATCGATACAAGCCGGCAGATCGCGACACCGTGCTTGATCTATTAAAAAATGATCTCAAGGCGTTTGCCCAGTGGTGATGCACATGGCGCCTTTCCCTTTTTTGGCACAAATGTTCCGTTATGGTTGTCGGTGACAACCATCAGCCTCATCTTAGCATAGATGGCCACGATATAAATGTACCTGGCGTTGTTAAGGACCTGGGCATATCATATTCCAACGGTCTAAATCTTTCAGAGCATTGCGCCCCTGATTGTCTCCAAAGCACGCAGAACTGCCGGGTTTATCCTCCGAAATTTTAAAACTATTGATATTAGACTTCGCCTTTATAAAATGTACGTTAGACCTGGCCTTGAATACTGCTCGTTTCTATTTAGCCTTCTGCCCGCTAGCGAACGGAAGAAAATTGCACGCGGATGCTTTCTTGCCTGAGGCAGAATCCGGTTCCTAGCAAAGACAGAGACTGCATACAGACTGCAATTGTGTTAGCCCTTCCCTGATCTGAATTGCTATCATCCTTACAGGCGGCAGTTTTTCTCCTGAATAACATGAAAATAGGAAAAACACTTATAATGATATATATTCAGGAGTTTTTCACTGCCAGCCTCTACCCACTGAATATTTCACCTGACAATGCCTGTAAACCTGTATTAAATACAACTTTTATTATTATTATTATTATTATTAAGACTTCCACATCGCGTAATGGAATATGTATGTCAGCCATTGCGGTCAGCTTGCGAGTGACATAAACTATGACTCCTCCTCCTCGACTTGATCTTTCTCTCCTGAAGTTCAGATATCCTCTGAGGGGATATTTCGGAATCAGTTATTTTTTTGCAGTAAGCCACGTTTCAGTGAAAGCCATAACGTCTGGTTTTATTTCGTCAACAACGTTTCTTAGGTCATCCAGCTTGTTGGACGGGCTTTTGTGCATTTGCGGAGATGACTTTCAATGATCGATTCGTCGGGGAGACCCAGCCTTCATTGTTACAGGTTTTTAGCCACAGGAATGACCCATTTATGTGGACTATTTGACCGTCTTTGATTTTCAGCCGTTTCTCTCCTCTGCCAATTCTCTCCATCAATTCTTTCCGAAGTTCCCTCATTTTCAGCCGTTCCCTCGGCTCGTAATCCGGCTGAACAAACACTTGTTTGTGCGATCCCCGTAAGTTCCTCCTTCCTTCTAACAGAAGTGCTGCGTTTACCGAAAAAAACTGTCGGTATCTAACTGTGCGTGCCAAAGGAAGAAATAAAAATACATCTCGATGACTGGTGTGCCGAGAGTGGTCGAGGTGCCTCAGAGATGTAAGGCGGTTAAATGTACGACTTTTTAGAAGTTAAAATAGTAAAAATAGTCCCTTCTGTAATCTTCGAAGCCACAGCGGGTCAAGGCTTGTAAGCTCACAGCGTTGTTGGTAGGACAGGTTTCGGTGAGCTGAATAGAAAACTCTTTTTGTAAAGAAGTGCTGGAGTGATTCTATCTTCTTTCGTTCACTGGCGTGCAGAAGACTAAATAGAAACGAACAGTATTCCAGACTAGGCCTGACATACATTTTTATAAAGGCTGATTCTAATGTTGACGGTTTTAAAATTTCTGAGAATTAACCCAGTAGTTTGGCGTGCTTTCGAGACAATCAGGTTGCAGTGCTCTGACAGATTAAGACTACTAGAATATGGTATGCCCAGATCCTTTTTAACTTCGGGCACGTTTTAGATCGTGACCGTCTATGCTAAGGTGGGGCTGATGGTTGTCGCCAATAACCATAACGGAGCACTTTTGCCAAGAAAGTGAGAGGCGCCATGTGCGACACCACTGAGCGAAGGCCTGAAGATCCTTTTTAAGAGCTCAAGCACGATTTGGTGATCAACCGATTTATATCGATAGGCAACTTTTAAATCATCAGCATACATAAAGGGCCTACCGTACTGAAAGCAATCAGGAACATCGTTCACACAAAGGCAAAATAGAAGCAGATTGAGTACGTTTTCCTGAATAACTCCACTCCTAACGTGCGTGGGGTTGGAGATAACATAGGAAATTTTAACCCGTTGTGCACGAGCATTCAAATAGGAAAATATTAAGTTCAGAAGCTTGTTACCTATGCTGAAGGAGGCAAGTTTCAGCAGGAGGAGATCATGGTCAACACGATCAAAAGCCTTAGTGAAATCGAAGTAAACGGTTTAAATTGCAAAACCGCTGTCTCTAGATTGTAGCACATGATCAAAGAAAGAGAGCTGGCAAGTGCCGCAAGACCTTTTTTCGAGAAAACCATGCTGAGCAGCAGTAAGTAGGTTATTTTCTCTTAGGTGACACCATCTTGTCTTTGATCAAGGTCTCGAAGATCTTCGAGACTGCTGGTAGTGTATTTATTGGCCTAAAGTCGTCAAATGACGTAGGTCGGCCGTGTTTGGGAATAGACAGTATGTGCGATTCCTTCCATAAAATAGGGAACGTTTAACTTTCAAGAGCAAGATTAAATATCTTATACAGAAGGGACGGAAATATATCGCTTGCATCCGCCTTTAGAACGCTGACCGGGACGCCATCTGGTCCTGGACTGTAAGATTGCCGAAAACGCCGAATGGCTATGGTCATGTCCCAGAGGTAAAAGTTATGGTTTCGAGGACGTTACCGGTCCAAACCCGGATGTTAGGAAAGGGGGCGACAGTATGTTCACTAAACGTTCTAGACAAGAAAGCGTTGAAGCTATCAGCAGTCAACTTAAGCTCAGCTATTGGGTTTCCTAAGACGTCTCGAAGTACGGGGTGCTGCGTTTTTCTCTGCGCTTTTACTGTGCGCGAAAAGAGCTTCGCAACATTTAACGAAGGGTTTCGGCAAAGTTAACCTCATCGGCTTGTCGTTTTTCGTCAGACAGCCTTTTAGCCTCTTCAGAAGATTTGCTGGATTAAGGGAATGACGGAGGTATCGTTTTGTAGATGAAAACGACGGGAGAGTCTACGCAGTCTACGGTGGAATGATAAACGGAGGTAGACTTCATCCTTGACATTAATTATTTTCTTACGGGGAACAAAACGAGAAATGAGTGGACCTAGAACTATTTAAAAAGTATCAGTTCAAACATTTACATCTGAACATACAAAGAAGTAAGTCCAATTGTAGGAATAAAGATGTGTTTGTAATGCCCCCATATTTGCTGATCTGAAATCACGGAAAAAGCTATATTTTTTGGAAAAAGTTTCAGCAGCCTCTAGTTCTAGTGTAGAAAGAACTATAGCATGATCAGAACTCCCAAGTTGATCTAAAAGGTGACACGGACAATGACTGACAACCTCTGCAGAAAATAAGATCAAGTATGTTTGAGCCTCGGGTGGGAAAATCAACTACCTGGTCCCACATGCCTATATCTATGACCTCAAGTAGGTCTTCGAACTTTGCAGGACCGGAAGTTGGAAAGCAGTGAACTTCAGGAAGATTGAAGTCACCTTCAATCAACCAGTACTTCAGATTTAAGTCAGCTGCGGTGTGACATGCCAGCGAGAGACAAAGATCGTAATCCTCGCTGGCATTTGGTGGGCGATAGACACAACCAACGAGTAAAGAGTAGTTATCTTTTAGAACTACTCGGAGTCAAAAGCTCTCTTATACCGCGGTAAATTGGCGAGAGTCCAACAGAAGAAATTAAAGTGATTGCCTAACATAGATACAGCTTCCTCCACCACGGCCCTCGTGTCGATCATTCCGAATGTAAGCGTAGCCTAGAATAGAGAATTCGGAGTCGGAAACACAGGGTGTTGCCCATGTCTTTGTAACTATTACAATGTCGGGGCGGTGGATGAAAATCAGAGTCTGGAGCAAAGGCATCTTATTAAGCAGAGATCTGGCATTGAGGACGATTAGTTTAAGTGGGCACGTTTTTGGTTTCTGAAACGGGACAGTTAGGCTGTCAGGGTGACTGCCTTTGGCCAAAGAAATGCTCTTTTCACTTGAACTATCTGTCCATCCCTTATTTTGAGCTTTGCCTCGCCATTGGTCTTTCGTGTTTCCAGTTCTATTAATAGCTGTCGCATTTTCATTCGCTCTTTCAGCCCATATTCCGGTTGAAAAAACACTTCAGAATGCGGACCCCGCAGGGTTGATTTTCTCTTCGTCACCTGGCATCTAGTTGAATAGGAATTATTTGGATATGACTTTGGGCATTTGCAATTTTTGTTCATTCGTTCATTTAGCCGAAGAAATTACAGCAAAATTCAAGAATGGAAGTAAAACCATACGATAAAGTCTACATTAAATTTCAAAAAGGTAGAAATTATAAGAAATAAACCCGGAAATCTGATCAGCTTTGGCCCTAATTCTATCGGCATGAGTCGAAGTATCTAATTTATTGGTGTAGCTTAAACACAAGACCTTGATGGAGGAGCATTCAGTTATAGGGCCTCCTTTAAAACTAACGGGTTTTGGCAGCCTTACAGGCCCAATATGTGGCACTGTCGAAGTTTAAATAAGGCACCAGTGTGTGGTAAATGACTAATTCTGCTGAGCTGTAACCGCACTGAGCAATCACGCAGGTCCCGAAATGTATGAAGAATAAATGTTCTTAAAATTAAATCCAAGCTCTCTTGTTGTTGTGCAACAGGGAAACTGAGCTTTCTGTCAGACTGATGCATTGACCGGACGTTTTATAGCACTTTTCACGTCTTATAAATCTGCAAATTCGACAAAGTTATGTTTTCTCAACGGAACATGCTAGTTTGCGTTGGTGGAGTATGGTAAATTGACTTATATTGATGAACAGTAAAGAGTTGTTTGAACACTCATCTAGCCGATTTAGGTTACTCTATAGTATAACTTCATATACAGGGCTCCATATTGCAGTCAACATTTTCATGGTGTTAGCGAAAATTGCTGCATCGCAATCCAAAGTTCTTGTGCAATCTTTCTCTTATATACGAAAGAAAATGCGCTTGTTCCTTCTCTGGAAGTCTGGGGAACCCACTCTCTAACAAAGCAGAGTTTTCTTTCTTTGGATCTACGCAAACGATTTAGCATCAACACACGAGAAATTTCTCGATCCATTTGACGAAATTACCTTTGATCCGTATTCATTTCAGTCTCCACAGCAGTCTCTGGTGTGGCAAAGTAATGAAGATATATCAAAAGTCCATGAAAGTGACTTGAACCTGTGCCTTTCCTCTAGATCTGAAGTCAAGATCTGGATAGATTGTAGCAGTTTGATCTTGAGTAATCTCCCATTCCGAACGAAGGTAACATATCGAGAGTAATTTGTGATTCTCGAGGATCTGGAGCTATTTGCTTTTCAGTGTACCTTTAATTGCTTTGCTAATAATATTGGACTTTTTTATACAAAGAATTTTATTCGCCAGTTTCCTATCGGCAGGAAGTTTTCCCAGATCAAAGGAAATTCGAGATGGCATTGATGGAAGAACGGAAAGTTCATGGCAATTTCTCTGCGAATTTTCGGTGAAATGACATCCGATTCTAGAAATTTATATTTATTGAATGCGTTCGGTGATCTTTAAATAAGGGCTTTGGAAAGATTATGCTTATACTTTAGCATATACCATACTCACAGCGGAGGTCCTGGCTTATCTCAATTATTCATGTCAGCATACAGACGCAGCCTGAAAATGTGTTGAAGGAATGATTTTCTCTAAGTTCTGGCATTACTCTTTTTTCTGGAAGGATGCAGATTACCTGCTTCATTCGTACAGGCCGATTAGGAAGGTGTGAAAAGCTATCAGCCTATTCTATTTTTTAAACAATTTACACACCCTCGGTAGTCTTTGATAAGAGGTGTTGTTAAATGTCCGTTGAACTTCTTCTGGGGTGTTGTATATTAAGTTGGGATTCTCTCTATCTTTTCAGTAATTTCTTTTGGAATTTTGTTTCGTTTTAATGGTAATGCTTCTCAGTTTTTCTCTTCGTTTTATAATGACTGAAGCACTCGAAATGCATCAGAACACAGTAATTTCTGTATAATTTTTGGTTTCTGTCTCCCGTACTCTATGAATTTATAAGTTCATTAGTCTATCCTTGCTCGCAGAAATCTGAGTCCTCGTCTATTTTTTTTATTAGCTGTATTAATCTAGGTTCAATCAATTGCTTAAGGCGTCCAATCAGAGCTCAACTTTTCTCGCTTCTCCGCGTGCGAGGCTCTGGGGTTATCTTTGCCGTTCATTACATTATTTTCTTTGTCGTGAGAGCTATAATTTATGTTAAAATCAAGAAATTTTAGCTTCCTTTCAAGTTAAATTTTTATATCAAAGCATCATGTGAGGTGTCGATGAGCACTTCCATTCCATCCCTGCCTATCGACAAAAGTGGTTTTTTTTCAGAACTGCGGTTTACTTATTCTTGTCAGGTGTAACGGTGTTTGGTAGAAGAACATGCCTAAGAGCCTATCTTCACCGGCACGATCTTCATAAATTTCTGATTTGAGCAAACAGTTTGTGCCTCTTTATTGCAGGAGGTAGTGTCATTAGCCCGATGACATTACACTACCCTGATAGCATTGTAACATGCGAGCTCTCCATTCGTCTAGTTTTCGTGGCCTTACCAGCTCTATAGGCGGTATTCAGAATCGTTGGAAGGCCCTTTAAGTTAGTGCTTTCTTTTCGGATGTACGACATCAGATGTCCACCGATACTTGTGTCCGTCAGGAGTACTGTATACCCCAAGAACTGTTGATCGGTTTACAAAGTAAGTTATTCCAAATTCTTGGGAGACAGATACCGGGGGAACTTCCAAAGGCACTCACAACGGTAAACTGAAGAAGTTAATGCAGTAAAGTGCCAGCCGGGTTATCAAACCGTTTTATGAACTAAACTTTCGTGCATCTACACTAAAAAGGACACACCACTCGTATAATCATCCCTGATGAAACTCAATGTCGCCTCCACAATTTATTTAAACAAGAAGTCGCTCACCGGTCCTGTTTCTTTTGTACAGCATAGCCACGACTGCGTTTTGTCAATTTATGGACGAATTAGATTGGGTGCTCTCTGCTTGGCTGAGGTGACAGTCGCTACTCTAGTTGGCCGTATCGGTATTGAGGCCGTTGATACGATGCAGTTTTCCGCTTCTGAAATGACTTTGGTGTAGCTCAGGCCTTGTCAGCAAAATATTTTCAGTGTTACCTCTGTCTATTCCTGCACTAGCAGCCCTCACTTATGGGCTCCTGTGTGGTGAGTCATCTGCCTAGCTGACGCTTCAGCCCGGACGAATAACCCGGCCTTGCTGCCAATGACGGTAACCATGCATAACGACTGCTGGGTTGATTGTGCCTGCAGAGACTACTAACAAGAGGGTCCCATTCATAAAACTAGCGTGTGCTGTTATCAGGATGGTTCCGTTTTCTATTTAAGGGAGTGCATTGGTAACATGGGTTATGGTGGCCTAGGCTGGGGTCCTTACGATAGGACATGTCCGATCGAAGGGTGTGACATTGAAGATGGTTTGAATGTTGCATCACAACTCTGACCCCATTATTTGATTATTTTGGACCCATCTGTTTATTCTCTGGCTTAATTGTGCTTAGTTAATTTTGAGTTTGTTTATTTATGCACTCACCTCTGAACGCCTCTGGTACTGGTCAAATTTGTCTCCCTATTTACACTTTTGTTTTTAACTTTCGGAGTTGTTTACTGTCGGGCTATTTTGTGCTGGGCTGTCATCTGAAAGTGGCAGACGAGTCGCTTTGGGTTCTTTACACTTCTACATTACTAATTTCTGGCCGAATTGCGGCCGCCCACCAAGGTTCCCTGTCGGAATTTCCAAGGTAAGCTAGCAGTGCTAATTCCCGCCTTACCATCAGAATTATCAGCTAATGCCATTCCCATGTCACTCGGGTACTTCGGTATGCTGTCTGTTGCCCGCCATCGAATAAGGTTTGATACGCCGCTGACTTACGGATTAGGGATTCACCAATACGCCAAGCGGAAATGCGAACCTCGTCTGTACCATTTTCCCCGAATCTCCAGTAGCATAGTTCATACCAAACGCTTGCGAGGGTGTAATTGTACTTGTGTCTCAAGGCATTCTCGAAAGCCCACAGATCGATGTTCAAAAATTTTGATTCAATAAAACATAAAATGCTTACAGCGTTGCTTTACGCAGCTACCTTGCGTGAATGAGCAATGTTCGCTATTAAATAACGCCTCCGGAGGTTCAACGGGCTAGACTGTTGAACCGCGTCTTGAACGTTAGGCTCCATTGTCAATTGGGGACACATCCTTCTGGGGATGGTATAAAGGATGTCTGTTTTGATTCTATGTTCATACGCTCCGCAGACCGTCAAGTTAACTCCCAGGTGGCGTCATAGTTAAGAGTTTTTACCCAGGTTGGCAGCGCCGTCCTAGTGGTCAATTAAAATGGTAGATATACTTTAATAGGTAGGATTCTGGAACCGAATATCTTGGTTTTCTTGAACGTAACTAAAATAATAACGATCACTAAGGGTCTAAACAGCTATCGCAGATGGATAACGGCAGCTAATTACATAATGAACTGTAGAACCGGCTGTACTAACATTGATGCCAGCTGGCATACGAAAAAATTAAGTACACCTAAGCCTTCAGGTTTTTAAATCAAGAGTGCCTTTTTGGTGGATGGGCTCTTCACCAATCCGTTACGGTACTCACTCTTCCCGTTCTACCGTGGTGCTCATTCTCTAACCCCGCGAGCAGCCGCACAGCGGCTATTAGCCCGCGAGCATTGCTGGCAAAGATAAGGGAGACTGGAATGGCCATTTTGGGCATTTAAGCCGTTATCAATTAGTCTATATTCCCGATCTTAACCGACAAGACAACGAGCTCGTGGCTCAATGGTTAGAGCGTTGCACTTCTAATTATCAGGTCGAGGATTCGAGCCTCGCGTGGTGCATTACCTGCGGTTGGGTATTGCTGCCGAATGACGGTTAATAAGTCATAAATGGTCATTCCAGTCATCCTTGTTTTTGTCGGTATTGTTCAAGTGCCCTTTTGCCTGTTTTTTCCTAAATCAGCCATATCCAGCAAATACGCGTCAATGTTCACTGATAGATTGGACGGACCTCAAATTGCGTGCCGATCAACAAACTTCGATTATGATACCGCATTTATAATACGTTAAACGAGAACCACACAAGCGCCTTCAAGTTTCACACCTTCCAGGTTTGGTTCGCCTCATTGGCGCGCTGACCCCCCTCGTAGGAACTTGGAATTCTCCTATTCCTTAGCCTGAATTAGCTAATGTCTAGCTTGACTGAGTCGTTTCTTATCATTCTCAGTCCGTGAGAAAGGACAAATATAGTAAGGATTGCTTTCTTTTCCCCTCTCAGCATCCATCGCCGTTAGTTTTGACGTCATCTCAACCTAGGAGTCAAGATTACAATTTGCAACGCCTGTATCTGTTTGTTGTCGCAAGTCGACTCACCTTACTTGACAACTTCATTGCGCTATTCAACCTTTCACGCCTTTCTCTTGATCTGAACTTATTAATACTTTCATTTTAATGCTTCTTAAGCTTATAACATACTCTATTTTGATTTTTTTGTTAGCTTTATCTCCGAAAATTATTGCACTTTGTCTATATGTTCTTTCATGTCTGCTAGATTTTCCACGACTTTCCATGAGTGCGTTATGTTACGTCAGTGGGTACAGTCCCAATATGGATACTTGCTGTAATACTGCACTCGGGTTTTTTTATCCAATTACATTGCTATCCACCTTTTTGTATTCTTGTTGTGTTTCTTTGCAAATTAGGGCAGTTGGCCGCTTTGTCTAAGCCCCATTGGAGCTGCATACCTGCCTCTTGTAAACTTCCGTTGTGTTCCACATGAAGCGAGGAGCTGAAAAGCAGCTTAACTATGAAAATTGGGATGAGCCTGAAGAGCGAGCTGACTCTGGGAAGTTTGAAAAGGCCGACCCGGAGACTCTGAAGGCCCGAAAAATTTTGGTGGTGCGCAGAAATTCTACCCAGCCATCTTCAACCAAATTGGGTATTTTTAAGTCGTTTGATGCTTTTGGTGCTGCCAAGTCTACGATCCCTAACTCTTCCTCGACGACTGATACTACGGATCCAAAACCCCCGAATGACGCTTATCTAGCAAGATTGTCTGTCCTTAATAAAGAATTTTTGGCATGGATAACCAAGCACGTGTCTGAGGACCCATACTGTATACTGACACCAATCTTTGGCGACTACTCGAAGCATCTGCTGTCTATTGAAAAATCAGCAGATACCTCGGAGGATAGCCCAAAGTCAGTTACTTCTTCTGAGCAGGGCCCGGTGCATCAGAACAGCTCCCAACCCTTCAGTTTCAAGCTTCGGCAACGGCCGCCCCGCCATCAACACAAACCTCCTTTAAGCCCTCCCTTCCGAATGGCGGTTTCACATTTTCATTTTCTCAGACCAGCACATCGAGCGAGTTACCAAAACCTGTATTTAGTTTCGGCTTATCTGCGCCTAAAAATACTGCCGTTACCTCAACAACACCAGCCTTCTCTTTTTCGGCGATACCAAAAGAGGCTACTGAGGAGGCGAAGTCTA
Source organism: Schistocephalus solidus (assembly GCA_017591395.1). Taxonomy (NCBI): domain Eukaryota; kingdom Metazoa; phylum Platyhelminthes; class Cestoda; order Diphyllobothriidea; family Diphyllobothriidae; genus Schistocephalus; species Schistocephalus solidus. The sequence continues at coordinate 20,588 of WEDG01007603.1, read as the reverse complement.
GCACCAATGATGCAGGTAATTCTACCTTTGAGCTTTTTCTCTTCGAGCTTATTTTTTGCTGTCTTTATTTGCGTGGCTCTCACCGCCTTAGTGCTTGTATACAAAACAGCCTTTCTGACCAGTGCCCTCCTCCCCCTCATTTCCTGACTCTGCAGGGCGCTCATAAAGATCTATTTTGTCCCTGAGTTAAGGCATGTGTCAGACGTCAAAGAGGTTGGTTATGGAATCATTGCAGTCTGATCTGCAGTCCCAAAAAGGACTGAGTATGCCAAGGTAGTTTCAAAGTGTATTCAGCTTTCATTTGATCCAAGTCGGATTATTCCTCATTATCCGTCGTCTCCACACCAACGGCAAGTCCAAGTCCTGTCATCTAGTAACAGGTGTTTTGGAGGGTTTTCGACTTTTATACTGGTTTTGCTGGCGTTTTTGTTAGGGAGGGAGTGCTCCCTACAGGTGGACGTTGTCTAGCTGGACGTAGAACAGGTCCCTGAATGTTATTGTGGCAGACAGTAATCTAAGGTAAGTTGCAACACAAAACGTGTGTAGACCGGGGCGTTGCAAATTCAACATTGCGCGTTATACTTATTTTACCCGAAAATATAATCACAGTCAATGCAAGAGTAGGTGGATGAATTGGTAAAGGAGCCTTGGTACAGCTGTGCTCATGCAGGATCTAACCGGTCCCGATGAAGTCGTGAATTGTTCCTCTCTATAAGTGACGATTTGCAGCATTGGATCTAGAGAGCTCGATCAATTCATTCCTACAGTTCTAGATGCCAAATGTGGAAAGTCAAAGAATCACTTCCATGTGTTGAGTCAGGTTTTGAGTTTGACCTTCTCTTGGATGCCTCCAGATGAGCAAAAACGACAGATCAAAAGCAGCAAAACTGATCTCATGAGCCGGACGAAGAAGAACGTGCCCAAATTACCCCAGTCGTCTTTCGTCGATCGTTTTTCCCGAGATGTGGTCGCAGCGAGCGCTGACTGCCTCCGTTGAAAGCAGGTCTCTATATCACTCGAAGGATGGTTGTCAGGCGACGCTGACCAATACGCCGACCAATTTAGCGACTTAATTTGCTAACGCCACCACAGTTCAGGTTACCAAAACTGGCGGGGCGATACGGTCAGCATAGTCGAGATCAGGCAGCAGGCGCCCGAAAGGAAATTCAACACCATTATAAGCGTGGAGGACCCTTCTGGGGATTCATTCTTTGGCGTAGTTGAACAGAATGGGCGCCAGGATAAACCTTATCGAACGCCGGATGAAATATCGAATGGTTCGGTGGGATTGTTCTTGTTATTGCCGATCATGGTGATGAATTTTCCCCGCATGCCATCTAGTTTGAACATCCGCCATAGGGACTGACAGTGTACCAAATCGAATGATGCAGCGAACTCGTTGAAGCAGATGGCCGTCGGTTGCTATTAGTCATACTGGAATTCAAGTGTGAATATCTGATCGGCGCATCCACATCTAGCTCGCAACCTGACTTGGCTTGGTCTTATCCTCTAGTCCGCGCCCTCCGAAGTATCCTGAGACCACTAAGACAACCCCGGTGAAGCTTGTGTTGAGATAGTTTTCACACTTTATCTTATCACCCCTCATCAAGGTAGGCATAAGAATGCTCGAGCCCCGATCATCAAGAACCACTGGCTTGCTGATGCCGGCTAATAAGCTAGAAATGGCCATTCCAATCTCCCTTTGTCGGTTCTGTTCCACTGCCCGTAATACTAGTCTCTGATCTCTTGCTGGCGGGGCTCAAGAGTGAGCCCAAGGTAGAATGGGACGAGTGCGTCCCGTAACCTATCGGTGAGCGTCCATCCGCCAACGACCTCATATTCTCACACTTGCTCAGTTACTGCATACAGATAGAGCGCCAGAGTGTTCACACAAGGCTTGTATCTCTGAGCGATTATACCTTTCTCTGGGTGCCCTGTTATGAAGCCTCTCTACTGAATCGGTGACTTCATCTGGTGAGGTTATATGACCCTGTAAAGAGGTAAAACTGTAATGCAGAGGAGAGTGAGAGTGATAGGCTGGTCATCGAAGCTGAGAGGGTGCTTGAAGTGCACACGCTAGCGCTCGACCTCGGTGGAGCTGTCCGCAATAAAGTCGCCATTCATATCGTGAACCAAATCAGTGCAGGGGGCCTATCCTTAACTTGACAGAGAATTTGGTAGTCTTCGAGTGTCACCTACGTTTGAGGTTTGCTCTACGAAGCCGTTCTTTTCCGCCAAATATTTTTCCGGCCATTTCTAAACACTTTTACTGCCATTTCCGAAGTTGTCAAACAGAGGCATCGTCGCGAGACCTGAATTAGTCGGCATGGGTAGACAACTGAAAGCATCTTCTGCCGATCTAGTCATTATGACACCACTGGGTGAAGGCGGGAATTTTTCAGTTACCGCATATACTGATGAGTTCAATGATGATCATTTGTTGATCTCTTCTTCTTCGACTCGGGTCGTTAGGTGAAACCGGATATCTGTGCTCGAGGTCTCAGGGGCGTTGGTTTGTCGTAATTTCGGATCATTAAGGTATCATGCGCAGTACTATATGTGTATGGAAGGAATAAAGGTGAGTTTGGGGTGTATGTGTACAGGAACATGGTTTAAATCATGTGAGTTGTTAGTTTCGGCACCCTGAACTGATCTGCTATCGTCAACCCGAATGCGGAACCTTGAACTGACGTGAATATCGCTGACGTTATTGGTCTGATTGCCGTTGTTTGAATACCAGGTAGGCAGATTTCGGCATCTTCTCTGGATTTTTGCATTAAAGGCCAAGTCCAGTGCAGCTTATAGGGTGATGGAGTTGTCAGGTCCGGTGCAGTTGTTCCACTCCCCGGTGACAGTCAGCAGATCGCGGTGCGTCAGTCTTTCAATTAACTCTTGCAGTTGCCAGTAGAAAGCTCCTTTATCGCTTCTTATGATTCGCACGTGGAGACGATGGAAACGTTTGTAAAGTGATCCTTTAGTTTCAAGTAAGCCAACAAGTCATTGACCAGTTCCCACACAATTAATGAATGTTTCAAATGATGTAAGAGGGCAATTGCCATACCTTATCCCCCAGGGGAGTCTCGAGTGTTTCTGTGGTATAGGGTGAGGTGGGAGTTGACTCCCGGAATCTCGATTTCTCGAGCGCCTGGGTCGAAACTTCACAGTTTAGACATGCAGCAGATATCCACTCGGTACTGATAACTGTGGGTCATCAGACTTTGCATACCAGAGTCCAGGAATATTTGGACATTTCAGCGTCCAGTACCAACAGTCTGTTGTCGGGTGAGTAACCCAGCTCGCTTATTATTCGTCTAAACCACTGAACCAGGGTTGCGGAGTGCATCGGTTCCCGCAAATACCATAAGTTAGATCATAGTACTTGACTCTGACATTTTTAAAGATTGTTAAATATATTTTGCATAGGCGGGTCCCAAACAGCCGCTCAGATTGTTTATTTGATGGTGTGGGAAGATTTTCTTCAACGACAAGATCGTTTTGCGTCGTATGGGAGCTCATGTTAGTCTCCTTGACATTGCGTTAGGTGTCAATGTATCCAAACAAGGCCACTTTGGGCCTTGCTCGCAAATCGTCCCTTCGAACATTTTTTAAACAGTTGCACGTTGGTCCCCTACCTGCATCTATCTCTTAATGTGCTGTGTATACATCATCTGTCGTTTGCCTGGTTTGATTTTCCGCCTATTAATCCCTGCGGCCCTAGACACCAACTAACCAACGAGGACTACACAAGCCAATACTTACCCAAGAGACCCACAGGAATGCCTAGTAAAGGCGCGATTTCGAAGTTACTTTCCCCACTAAGAGCGAAACTAGAAAGCTCAAATCAGGTTTTGGAATACGCTTCTGAGTAAAAAATGAGCTGACTAAGATTGCAATATTGATAACGATGACGATGGTAGTGGTGGCGATGGCGGAGTTCGTGGTGTCAATTTATTCATACGTGCTTCAACAACTTATCGCGTTGTTCATCAGGCTAGGAGAAGGCACTCCTTGTGATTTAGACCTGTCAACGTAGAAACGAACAATTTCTAACATCTAGGAGCTAAGGTGCTGCTAAGCGGACGAAGTAAGAATGACCTTATTACCTGAGACGATGCTCGTCGCAAACTTTTTGTATACCTCCAGAGGTTTCTGACTACTCGTCATGATAGCTGATTAACTAGGAGGATCTGCCTGCATCGAGCATCCATCCAATCAATCCCATTCGATTTTGTGCCTGGGAGGCAATCGAAAACCGAAATTTCGGACTAACATTGTCTGAAAATAATCCTTTATGTGAAATACTATATCGCATTTGAGATAGTTTGCTCTCACGCTTCCACCATCATTAGACGCATTCAGGTCATCAAATAAAAATGGCTGTAGTGGTTTTCGCGAGATCCTGACGCCTGCCTCGTGAGCTCATTGGCGCTGCCACCAATACGACTTTATCAAGTTGGAGGGGGAAGGGGTATCGAATCCGTCAGGTAAAAACCAACTCGACACAGTCTCCTAGGACGCGCAGATGATTTTTGACCTGCGGTTCTGGTGGTCGAAGAGGGCCAGGGTGCACTCCGAAATCACTTCCTCTGCTATTAGCTCGGTCTGTATTTAGGCATTATCGCAACCGCATGGGGGGCAGTAGAACATAAGATGATGATAAATTTTCCCTCCTGATTTCGCATCAAATGGTCTCTACAATGCCTCATGACAACCCCCCGCCTCCATTCTACTGTTAAGTTACTACTTGCACATGAACGCCGGAGGTCTTTGGGCCTTGTGGTTAACTCAAGAAATGACCGTCGTATGTAAAGTTGTTATAGTCAAGCAAACGACCCATATTCCCCTTGCCACATACTCGGTGTCATCCAACCCACAGTATTTCTCGGAAAACTGAACGCTATTGCTAACACACGCTTGGACAAGAATTATCTCCCAGAGTTGAGGGAAAGAAGTCCATCGCAGGACCTGCACTTTGGAGCTGGTTCTCCGTCCATCTTCAGATAAATGCAGCAATTGAAGACGCCAGTTAACCTGGTTAAACAACTTAATAGCTCTCTATGGTACCCACTGCGGGTGGCTGGATCGTGCAACCTACTCCCTCTCTTTTTCCAAATGCGAACTCCAGTTGCAGGGCATTTACCATAAGGAATGCAGTATATGCGACAGTTCGAATGTCGATTTCGACGAGGTTCACCGTATGCTCCACACCAGGTGGTGCAGGGACGGTGACTTGCGCGTGAATTAGTTTTAAGTGATAGTAGCCTTGCGCTGCAGCTACCGCACTCTCTCCTCCTCCTCCACCTGAGCCCGGTGTCAAGACAGAGTCGAGAAGACCGGAGATGGGAGAGGGCGCAGGTGGCTGGCGTGGCCGGAGCCGCCCCTAGGCGTACCACCACACCTGGCTCGGATCCCACGGAGTGGGAGTGCCATAAAGGCCACATAAAGAAGGAGCCATTGCAGCCTGACTCTCAGTCCGCCAGTCACCCACTACACACAAAACACACAATTGGGCTGACCAGGCGGTCCGAGTTATCCCGTCAGTTGGCAACCTTCCAAGACACGGCTTTTAGCGCACCGTGATAGTTTCAAGCGCGTCAGATTGTTTATAGTGAGGAATATGCGCTGAGCCGTCGACCTCACTCTCTCCCCCACCCCCACCATCAGACAACTGTCCGAGCTGGTCAGTTGCCTGATGTGGGAGTGGGCGCATTGGCTGACGGATCGGCGTACCCGTCTTCGCGCGCCACAGCAAGACCTGGCCCCTATAACTCCCACAACAGGATTTACTTACTCAGGGGATATGGAGGAGCCATCGTAGTCTGACTCCCAGTCCACTGGTCAGCAACTCGACACACACAGCACATACACTGGGCCGACGACGTTGTCTGGTGGAAGCGTCAGATTGGTAGCCTTCTCAGCCACGGTTTCTAGGACACCGTGATATACTCTGGTAAATGGTGATTGTGAGGGTTTTTTCGATGCATTGGTGTAGATGGTGTGCGCTGATGTGGCTAAGCCTCCTTCAGACTCCCACACCTACACTCCTAGCATAAATTCCATTACTCCCACCATCATAGAGACCACATCCATCTACTCATCGCCTGTTCCCTTCACCACCGCCTTCGCCTTCACTACCACCGCCATCAGTGATGAGGAATCTCTCCTAAGCTGTACTCAATGCGACAGCACATTCACCTCACGCATCGGCCTGGTCGGTCACATCGTACAGAGACCGGTAAGCCAGTGCCTGGAACACCATCACACAGCAGAGATCGTCACCTCCACTGCCCTCACTGTCCTCGCGCATTTACTCATCGCATGAGCCTATTCGGTCGCATGCGCATCCATGACAGCGGACTTCACTGCAATGCCGACAACACCGATACACCATGCACACCCTCCGCTCCTGCCATTCTTAGCGCCCCTGCCACCCCCACTACCATGAATGACATCCTCCCAGCCTCTACCGATTTCTCCTGCCCACAATGCGCCCGCAACTTCAACTCACCCATCGGCCTGGTCGGTCACCTGCGAATCCGTCGCACGGAGGCTGGTGAACCAGTGCCTGGGGCTTCGACATACAGTTGTCACGCCTGCCTCAACTGTCCTCACTGCTCCCGCACATTTACACACCGCGTGGGTCTAATAGGACACATGCGCCTCCACGACAACCTGCGGTAAATCACCGGAGGCTTAGCCACATCAGCGCACACCATCTACACCAATGCATCGAAAAAACCCTCACAATCACCATTTACCAAGTATATCACGGTGTCCTAGAAACCGTGGCTGGGAAGGCTACCAATCTGACGCTTCCACCAGACAACGTCGTCGGCTCAGTGTATGTGCTGTGTGTGTCGAGTTGCTGACCAGTGGACTGGGAGTCAGACGGCGATGGCTCCTCCATATCCCCTGAGTAAGTACATCCTGTTGTGGGAGTTATGGGGGCCAGGTCTTGCTGTGGCGCGCGAAGACGGGTACTTCGATCCGTCAGCCAATGCGCCCACTCCCACATCAGGCAACTGACCGGCTCGGACAGTGGTCTAATGGGGGGGTGGGGAGAGAGTGAGGTCGACTGTTCAGCGCATTTTACTTACTATAAACAATCTGAGGTGCTTGAAACTATCACGGTGCGCTAAAAGCCGTGGGTTGGAAGGTTGCCAACTGACGGGATAACTCGGACCGCCTGGTCAGCCCAATTGTGTGTTTTGTGTGTAGTGGGTGACTGGCGGACTGAGAGTCAGGCTGCAATGGCTCCTTCTTTATGTGGCCTTTATGGCACTCCCACTCCATGGGATCCGAGCCTGGTGTGGTGGTACACCCAGGGGCGGCTCCGGCCGCGCCAGCCACCTGTGCCCTCTCCCATCTCCGGTCTTCTTGACTCTGTCTTGACACCGGGCTCAGGTGGGGGAGGAGGAGAGAATGCGGTATCTGCAGCGCAAGGTTACTATCACTTAAAACTAATTCACGCGCAAGTCCTTGCGCCACCTGGTGTAAAGCATACGGTGGACCTCGTCGAAATCGACGGTCGAACTGTCACTCATAGCCAACATTATTGAATCCACGGATACGATGTATTATGAGTGAGCATTTGACGGTCGTAAAAGTCTCATCAGTAGAAACTTTTTTAAAACTGAAATACACTCGTTGTTTGATCATAAAATTTTAAGGTGTAATTGGATACCAAACGAGTACAAGAAAGAATATTTTGTGCGGGCTTTCTATGTAATATATTTAAATGAATAAGGGTATCGAAAATTCATGATAAATATGCATACTACTTAAGTATCCATTTTTACAGGGTATGATTTTTGCCGACGGTCAGAATGGCACTCCTTCAAAAGCCGACATCCTACCATCGCTTAAATATCTTGGGCTTTGGCTGCTCCATAATTAATCTGACAACCCTACTTAAGTAATTTTTTCAAGACTAAAAAAATAATTTGAGAACTTCGGTTGACATTTCATGACATAGGTATGCTACCATCTGTTCAAAAGCAGGGCGACTGGAATATGGTGCTGTGGTTGCTTCACAATAGTCTTACTGGAATTCGCACTTAAATATCTTTCAAGAATAAGTGTCATGCCAAGTCTAGCGGTTATCCAATAGTCAACAGTTTGAGTACAGATTCTAACACGGTTTCACTAGAATTGGCTCTTTTTTCCTTCCGTCCTTACATTGTTTGAGCTGTGTTGGACTAAATCAGACAGGTTTTTGTTTTATTTCGCCAATAGGGACGTCCTCGAAATGAACTTCCTTCTAAGGTCCTATGTGGACAGGCCGTTCGGTGGCTAGTAAGTTGTTAAGGCCTCACGCACATTATGGACTTCAAATTATGTTGCCCAGTCTATTCTACTCAAGTGTCAAGATGAAGAGACTTTGGTGCGGCGGTTGATCTTGCACCCAATCTCCGCCTACACGTTCTACAGCATGGTTGTTTTTTGCCTCACAACAAGGAGCAGGTGTCATGCCAACCCGCCTTATGTGCTCTCGCCCGCGTAGTGAGTGATCAGATTGCGATTGCGATGACCACCTCGTAGGACAATCAGGCCATTAAATGGGCTGTGACTCTCCGGACGCCTCAATACTCACCACTCTGCCCGTCACCCAAACTAGAAACACAATCGGATAAAGATGTTCGTATTTCCAGCTGACAAAATATCATTTATCAACCGGTCCTGCCATCAATCATTGGATTTCGGAGGTCTTTAAGTCTCCACCAGCCTATTTTACGCCCTTCGACGATGTCGAGAGTAATTGGCCGTATATGGTTTAGCTTGGGCCATGATTTGCAGAAACAAGACTTTTAGGGTGCCATTACGGCAAGGCTGACGAAGATGTGGCCAGATAATGCTGCTTATGTAATCCGTTAATAGTTTAGCATTCAATAAGACTTAACCTATCACAATCCTGCAACATTAAACAGTTGGTGGGGTGAGGTGGAAAGTTCCCATCTTCGGATTCAGGCACTACGGGAGACTGCCTGTCCATCAAGCCAGAACTCGCACTATTACTATCCGGCGCCGACAGTAGCGGTTTCCTGTCCACCACTAACAACAGCGATGTACTGTGTTAGCATTCTTTCCCGTTTTTGTGATTTTCTCTATCTTCCTTTTTTTTATAGAGGACGAGGAGTACGTTCCCCCGAAGCCTGAAGTGCGTGAGATCAAGGAAGAGGGCTCCGTTTTCACAATGCGGTGCGTATTGGGTCGTTTTGACCCTGGTACATTTGATTATATTTCCTCGAGGTGTTTGCTTTCTATCATTCCCTCGTAAGAAGGACGTCATTGGTGTACACCTTTCATGTGTACTCCAACTCATGGAAAAGGCGGCAATTTACGAAAAATTTCTAATCACTCGCAAGCTGGCGCCAACGAACGTATCACAGTTGTGAAATAATAATGAAATATTTTAAGCAAATTTAAAACACATAAAATAATAACAGTAATATTATGTTGTTTGGAACTACCAACTTTTTTTAGAAAAACAGCAAATTCCGAAAACGTGAAAAAAATCGCTGGAGCCGAGTAACCTTAAGATTTAGATGTACAGAAAGCCTGTCCTTGTGAAAAACGATTAAACTATTCAGCACAAGTAGAACTACGTTTTAAAATAGTCCCTTACTGGAGTTTGCGCTTAAATATCTTTCTAGAATAAGTGTCAAGTTAGCGATTAGAGGTTAGTGATAAGCCAACGGCCAGCAGTTTGAGTATTGTTTCATAAAAATGGCCGTTTTTCTTCTTTCTTTACATTGTTTGAGATTCGTTGGACACAGGTTTTAGCTTGATTTTTTCTATAGGGACGTCACGTGAAGTCACATGTGGACAGGCCGGTCAGTGACTAATAAATTTAAAAGGAATTGTCTGGTGCAATCGTAAACAGACTACCGTAAAAATGCATTTTTTTGTAAGCTAAGAGAACTTTCCTATAGTCAAATTTCTTTATAAGTATTTCTGGTGTTAAATGATGATGTGTATAAAATCGTCCTTGAAACAGTGGTGAATACTTCCCGATTTTCAGTGTGTTCAATCGATTGCAAATAAATGTAGATTCTGTTCTATGTGTTTATCAAAACCTTCAAAATAACGTATTTGTTTACAGCATTTACGGAAGTAGTGTACTCTTGAAAATTCTTTATAATGCAGATGGCTGTTTGAATCATATTTGTAGACCCACCTAAACATGAAAACTCCTCGCTGACAAAAATAAACGTTCATATACAATTTTGGCAATTAATATGCCTAAAATCAATAGAACAAAACTTTCCCTTATTAAAAAAATGCTTTTGTTCTATATTTCGCTAATAGACGTCTGCGTACTTTTCCCATTTTCCAACGTTACGTCAAAGCAAACTTGGGAAGTTTGACCGGTTCTTGACTTCCCTAAAAATTATTTATAATTTTTTATGCTGCAAATTTGAAAAATCACTTTTCTCTATTATAGCGTTTTTGGTTATATTTGTTTAATTTTAGGCTCCGTTCTATGATACAAATGCACAACAAAGTGGCCGTATAAATACTAAGATATTTCACAAACTGCTATTATTCTGTCCGCCTCGTTTCAAATTTACGCATTAACGGAAACCTTACTGTGCAAAGTGTGATTTAACTCATGGCTGCCGGTGGGGTTCGGCCTCGTAGTTCAGTTGGCTAGAGCGTTGTTTGTTGTACGTGGTGGGTGGGTTCGAATCCCACCGTGGCCGCTGAGTTTTGCACAAGTGGGTCAGATGAAAAATTATCTTACTACATGCTTCAAATTTAACAAAGCATTTGGGGGATGGGCCCGTCCGTAGTAGTTTATACGAGTGAAACAAACAGAAAAATATCAGATTGCTGGTTGATTTTATTCCTGCGTTTTCGGTTATGAAAGCCCATAGATTTTCAAATTTCGATTTTTAATAGATAAAACGTTTATTTTTTAAAAAAATAACCTGCTTTCTCTCACCTTGTTTCATTTGGTTTAAGTAGTGAAAGAAAGAAATTTTCAAGTGTGGCAAGTTCGACGTAGTAAAACTCCCAATTTTAGATTAATCTCTTTTCAAATAAAAGCTCGCGCCGATGCGCAGATTTAGTCTAGGATAGCTATTAGCATAGGAAACCGTCAGAGTACAGTGACAAGTTGATTTTTTTACCCAACTTTGTAAACATTTTTACTGATAAAATTGTTTATAAGCATAATATGTGTGGAAAAAAATTTTCTGTAATAACTTATGCGAATAAATACCAGGTGCATCCTTTTAGGTGTTGACAACTGATCTTAATTTCTGTCGTCATCTTTCATCAGATAGGTCACATACGGGTTCAGCGTGTCTTGAAGCATCGTTGTAAATTGGTTCATTAGCCGCGGTTTTCCATGCTTGTAGGCTGCAATTGAGATCGCGTCGAATCCCGATGCTTTTCTGTTGGTGCAAGATTCTGTTTTTGAGGGGGGAGTCGGGAGGTCCAGGTCATCATTTATTCTCACTTTTGGGCGTCAGTTGCTGACGCCGTCAGAGATTATGGACGCTCGATTTAGGATACCTGTGAAGTAATCGGGCCAGTGCTTTAGACTGCGATTTTTCTGTAAAAAAGTATTGTTCTGTTTGAACTGAACAGCGCAGCGGTGCTTTTGGTGTGGGTCCGCAGACTGATTTGATGGAGACAAAGAAGTTCTCCATCTCATTGCAGTCCGCGTACGCTTGTAGTTCTGTCGTCTGGCGATCCACCCACGTATTTTATTGCCTACAGCCGTTGCTCTACCAGATGGCGACATGTGATGAAGGCCGCTTTGTTTCTGTCAGCTCCGCGTTTGATGTAGGATTTGTGCAGCTGATTCCTCTCGGCAAGTAAGTGGCTTATTTGTTCTTCGTTATGCTGTTGACGGCATCGGTGACGGAGGACGTCCAGGGTAGTTGAGTGAATGACGTTCCGCATTTGACACCATTGTATATCTTCGGTAGCCTTAGCATCTGGAGCCTGCAGTTCTTCCACTCGCTTGGTCGTATGGTTGCTGAACTCCAAGCGATTAACACACAACTTAAGCACCACATCACTTGCAACCTACAAGGCAGCTAGTGCGTGTCTCTCTGATTAGGGCGTTGGAATTCTAACCAACAGGTCGTGTTTTCGAGTCTTTAGTGTAGGGTATGGCTGGTTAATGATGGCCAGTAATCCAGAAATGTCCATTCAAATCTTCTTTGTCTTTGCCTATAAATAATTTCTGCCCGTCAACTTACATTTTCCGCAACGCGCTAGGCAGATTAGTAAAAGAGGCATTTTTGTTGCTTGAAAGTGATTATCTCAAGTTCCGTCATCACGTTTTATGATTCATTTCATAAAAATTGACTTTTAGAATTGTGGAGTAGTTCATCTTTAAACGAATTCATGATTTAGAACTCCTGGATACGTTTGCCCAAAATATACCTATAGTTTGCTTTCCATCCGTCTTTTGGTTCTGCTCGTTCCTACAGACGCTTTTCATTACGCTAGACTTTAGGGATATTTCACTATAGCTAATTGCAAATAATCCTCAGATAATTTTCATGGCACAAGCTTACAAATGCAGTATTTCTTGCATTCCTCTGCACCGTTTTCCTCCCCCTCCCCTTCCTTATCTGTTCGCTTTTTTGATCTCACCTGTACAGATGCAAATTGTTTTACAAGAAGGCAGATCAGTGGACCGAGCGCGGGTTGGGAAATCTGCACATCATTCCATCAGATGATCAGAAATTTCAGCTTTTGGTCCGAGCTGACACCAACTTGGGTAAGAATGCCAGGTTTCATATTACATTTCAAATTGGTAAAGAGCCCTGCCTCCCCTTCCCTTCCCTTCCCTCTCGTTTTCTTGCAATTGTTCGGTCCCCTTCGCATTCCAATCTGTTATGACCTGTGACTTTCTAGTTTGGCGTCAGCAGCCCTGGATTATCCTCTCAACTGAATTGGCCTTTGTAGGGCCTTGCTTTAAACGGTGCTACTTGTCCTCTGGCCTGTGCTGTAACTATTATGCTTTGGCAGCAAACCATGTGAGACAAACCATCTTTATACTGACCGGATTTATAAATTTTATACTTGGAGGCTGCTTGTACCCGCAACACCGACTGTTAAGCCCAGTTATACCGCCAAGAAATCTATGAAAACTGTAAGAGCTGACGTTGATTAGCAGCCGGGTCGTTTTTCTGAATACTGTCTAGGGTCCTACTCCAACCACTACTACAAAACCTCACAAAATGGGAGGCACCCTCGTCCATCTTACTTGAAGAGGAAACCAAATGGGTCTAGCACATCACTCGGAACCGAGGTACACTAGTGGTTGCGACATTGGGGAAAAGGACGTAAGTCAAAGATCTGTCAGTACTCGTCGAAAACCGGGTGGTGGCACCATTCAGTTCTAACACCAACTTTTCAGAATTGCGCTTGCTTGCGCCACCTAGTCAGCCGATGTTCACGCAAATGTAGTCAACTGCTACCTCAAATCATTCCGGTCATTCGGCAAACTTACCGCTGTCTTCTGAGTGCTATGGATTACTGAGGGGTTAAAAAGGAGTTAAGATATGTCATGGCTACGCTACTATGAAGTCGGTCAAGACACTTTCCAGCTGGCTCCCATTTAAATTCGGCAAATCTGCGGTCAGCAACGACCCTTATCCGTAAACTCAGTTGTTTGAAATTTAGTTGCAATGAAATTGGAACCAGGTCTGTGCTAATGTTTCTAGTACCCCCCCCCCTAGTACCTAGTACCTCCTAGTACCTAGTACCCCCTAGTACCTAGTACCCCCCCCCCTTCCAGTAAATCACTACTGTCACACTCGGCCTTTAACAGAAAATCCAGGAGCAGTTTATTTTCAGCCAGAAAGTGACTTCAAAAGTAGTGTGGATTATCTTCTCAGACCGTTCCGACAACCTTTATGGCTCCTGTCAATGTAGACAACTGAATGTGAATGGGTTTGTTAAATTTTGTCCTCATTATGGATTTAAAACAGGCATAAACGCGGAATTTAATGGCATCAGTGGTTTCTGTTGTTCACGCTTGTTTTTAAATGAAGAAGTTGCCTCCCTGTGACTTTTTTTAAGTTTTATCCAGTCATATTGTTGTCTTACTGGCCTGGTCAGTCTCTTGGCCCTTTCTTTGTGCATATGCCTTCCGTGGCTACCGTTTTTATATGCACAGGTCCTTTTTTCTCTCCTTAGGCAACATTCTGCTTAATATTCTGGTGACTAAGGACATTCCAATGCATCTGCAAAAGAACAACATCACCTTCGCTTGTGTCCCCTTACCCCCACTGCCGGGTGACAAGGAGCCGGACGCTTCTTCGCCGACACGCCCTGTTCCAATGCTTATTCGGGTCAAAACCGAGGACATGGCGACCGAGCTTTTGAAAAACTTGGACAAATACCGTGGCAAAACAGAATAAAAGGAGGAGCATGAGGTGGCCCGCGCTGCTATGTTTTTTTAATCGCCATCGCCAGTGCTGCCCCGGATTCACTCGAACGCGCGTTTTTTCCTACTTCTGATCGCCGCTGATTCTAGATTGAATTGTCACCGTGACTGCTTTCGCAATGGACATTTTGATAAGTGCTAGCCTGTCTGTTTGCTTTTCAGTTGTACATGTGGAGAGCTTGGCTCTAGTGGTGTTCTCTGTTGGGACTTGGTACTCCGGGTGGCTGTGCTTGGTCTTAAAAATACAGTAGATGTGTCATCTCATAGAATGTGAACCGAAATTCTGAAATTTTCTTTTGGTTATGGGGTCGTAATACTGATTTTTGTGTTTGGCACAATAACGGGATACTCCAGTCACGGCAGGATGTCGGCTTTTAAGCAAGCTTCTTTCCGGCCACCTTCACACTACACTCTAAAAAATGACTGCTCAAGTAGTAGGCATCTTTTGCGTTTATTTCTAATGCCCTTAATAGTCGAATATATTTTATAGAAAACATGTGTAAAAATATTCTTTCATGTACTTCTGTAGTATAAAATTACGCGCCTTCTTCAAATTATATACAGGCAAACGTATTATTGGAAGATGGCATGCTTCCTAAGTAGTTTCTTTTGAAGAGTTTAGTTTTGGAAGGCGACCGAAAACAAGCTTCTTCAAAAGCCGGTATCCTGCCTTGACTGTAATGCCTTGTTATTATAACTCACGATTATCAGTATTGCTTCCCCACTTAATTAATCTCTTTTAACCGACAGCACAGTTCAGAATTTCGGTTAACCTTTCATAAGCTAGCATATCTACTGTACCTCGACCTGAGCCGCAATCTATCCTCAAACCGATAAGGTACCGGTCACCAGGAACCATGTGCCGTGGGCGGGGCCCGAAGGCCTTCAGCCTGACAAAGTGTGTGTTTGAGCGAGGCAGCCAGATGTCCAGACGCGAGACGGTGGGACCGCGAAAACGCTGAAGGGCCATGGATCCGGATGCAGTGAAGAACATCATCATGCAGTAGGGTAGAGGCGTTGAAACGGGGAAGACTGAGATCGGGATAGTGGGCGAGGAGCTGCCGAAACGGACTAGCTGGATCAGGGTTAAATACGGTTAATTGGTATGAAACTACAAAGACATAGATACCCCTGACGATGAGACTGGTGGTCCGGTCCTTAAGATTTGACTGCCAGCAGTCACCCAGGTGGGCGAAGAAAGGAATGCAATCAGCACCAATAACGTCTGCCACTCAGGTTGCCGCAGGCATCTACCGTTTGGCCGGTCTGAAGTTTTCGGGACGACTAGTTGCAGTGGCCTTCGGAACGACCCGTTTCACCAATTGGCAAGATCGGGTCAAGGTGCAGTGACTGGCTTTGACAGCAAAGGTGATATGCCAGCAATTGATAGTTGCACTGGAGCGATATAGGGAAATACCCAGGACAGGCCTGTTGTATGAGCTCAGAGATGATGGTGAGGGCTGTCTGTTGTTGGAGAGAAGCGAGGCTTAGGCAAGCTTCGCTATCTGTGAATTCAAGTCCTAGACACGGAGGACAAGCTGGGAGAATCGGGAATGAGACAAGTGAGGGCTTGGAAAAGCCCGGTATCTCTATCAGCTTAGCGGCTGTTTGAGTAAGTTGGGCGGCTGAATAAAGTGTTTTCTGATGTGAGTGCCAGGATGTTTCGCACTTCTGATTGAAAATTGGCCGCTGTCATCTCCCGACCATATCGAGGATCGAATGTAAAGAGAACTTGTGTCCGTGTACGGGCTGTGTTGTGTCAACAACAAGAGCTTCCCCAAATCACGTCGGGAAAACACAGTTAGCAGGACAATCTCCAGTCCCCGGAGAGTATAATCAACAGTAAAGCTTGAAACGAAGCATGAGCTAGCCGTCGCTCTTGTGTCCGCCAAAGCGAAGTGTGAATGTGTGCCTGACCCGTTTTGCTCGGTTTCGTGCAGTCAGTTTAAACCAAGCAATCAGTCGACGTCACGGTATCGGCAAGCTGAATTGGGAGTCAGACGCGGCGGACGCAGTCAACTAGAAAGGACATTCGGTCGCTATTCGACTCTGGCGGGCTTTTGAAATTGAGCCGCCATCTTTTCTGCTCTACATTCGCATGTGAATCCTCTTATATCTATGTCGGTTAGCCTATTTGACCCATTTTATACCGAATCTTAACCTTATTTGTTTTTTTGAACAACAAAAATGAGGTCATCGGCGCACGTTTTGAAAGAAGTCCAATTTGGTCGATATTTTCAGACGCATTCAAGAATGATTCTTTTATGAGGTTAATATGTGCATTCTTCGGCCATTTGTTTGTGATCTTCCGGTTTTGTGTGGCTTGTGTTCCCAACCTTATTCACGGGGAATGGAGGACATTTTTTGCTGAAAGTTTTGGAATTTTACTTTCAAAGCAGGCATACGTATCAGCTTCCACCTTATTCAGTCTTGTGTTCTCCGCTACGCTAATGGGAGGGAAGTGCGAGGGGAGGGCAAAGTAACGTCACCTACCGAACTGACGGACAAACATTCAAGTGTTCACACTTGAAGGCATATTTGAGGGTCTCCAAGATCATTGACCACGACCTCCTGTTCGAAGATGACTGAACAACCGAACACGACACGTAGCACAATGTGGACTCATTTGCCTCCGGCTACTCTAATTTCGGACTGGCCATCAACATTTAGCAGATGGTGGTCATGCCCCCAACGTGGACTACAATGTAGCCCGCATCGGTGTCAATGAACTCGTCTCGCAGCGGTGGACAACTGCACCAACTCGAAGGAATACAATTTCCAAAAAACCTCAAAATTAATGACGAAATTGCCAGTGAGACGGTTGGAGCCAGTCAGGCCGATCCACCTTTCAGCGTCGGCATGACAGACGAAACATAACCCATAGAAACATGCATAAATTAATGGAAGGGCGAAGTATACCACTTGATGAAGCCTAGTACAACAAAGGTGAGGTGCATCATTAAACGCACAAACTGCATTTAGGCTTTTACGCTTCGTCAGTCATTGCGCCAAATCGCAAATCCATATAGCTGGCAAACTTGGACAGTCGACTGATGATGACGTGCCTAGGTCTATCACGCTACGGTATGAGTCGCCGTTTGGAGGATTGTCAACTGAGGGGAAAACTCGGTTCTGCTAAGGATTGAGGGCCAGAATGCACTGGCTCACTGTCAATGTGGCCTCCATGCCACTGTCACTGGCGTAATAACTAAGTCATCCTTACAGAAAACCTGATCAAACGGGTGATTACCAGATCGCGTGTGGCATGCAGGATGTATGAGTTTGCAGTTCGAAGTACCACCGTGAAGGTTGTAACAGGTCTCACTATGTGCCTCATGCAGGTGACAACTAAATCTAACATACCCTTACTGACACCGAATTCTCATCTGCTGCACCGCCTCAATCGGCAAGCTAAACCAGATAAAGGCATCTGATGTGTGTGTGTGTGCCCACATCCGGCATTTCTGCTCCCCTTACCAGCCATTCTCCTCCCCCTCCCACTTTCAAAAATCCTACGGAGAAGACTACGTGCGATCCCGCAGGTGGCCGAGGCTAACTCGATTAACTCTCCCATTATACAAATCCATGGCCCATAACGGAGTTCGGCAGACATCTGGGATATCTAAACAACCCTATTAGGGGGACAGCACTGCTTACCCTCTCATGGGGACAGGACTAGAAAAGGTAACCTCAACTACTGCTGCGATCGCGTTATCTGCACATTGAACGTGGTTCGCTGATGTGCAACTAATTATTTAGATAAGCATAGTGGGATGGCATTCCGGTCTACCACGCGGCATCAACAACCGCCTCATGAAACTGCGCCTGACTCTTCGAGAACCCACATTCTTTGTCATTATCACTAGCGCCTACGTCCTCTTAAAGACTAACTCTCATTAGGCGAACAACAAATGCTACGAGGATCTCTGTGCCTTAGTGGCGGCTGTGCCGATGGCGGACAGGCTCGTTGTCCTTGGCGGCTTCAACGCCCGCGTCAGAACAGACCACGCTGTCTGGCGGGAAGGGGTGTTGGACCCCCAAAGGTTTCGGCTGATTTACCGATAACGGCCTCCTTTTGCGAACCTGCGCGGAATACCGCCTCCTCCTGGCCAACACATTCCTCCGTCTTCTGACACGAGAGAAGGCAACGTGGATGCACCCCAGATCGTGGCGTTGGCAGTTGCTGGACTATGTTTTCGTCCGGAGACTAGATCGACAGAACTAAATGCTGAACAGGGCGATCCACGACGTCGGCGGGTGGACAGAGCACCGCCTGTTCATCCCAAATATGATGCACAGACTGAAAATTAGCATACGATCAGCGGCGTCGTCGGAAACCATAATGGCTTCCCAGGTTAAGTCCCTGTTCTAGGTGGCTATCAAGACTATTGAGAATGAGGCGAGCGAAGATCTTCCCGGCGATGTGGAGAAGCATGATACATCTATTTTAATCACAGCATTTCTGGTACCCTTTCTGTCTGTAGCCACGGACGATGACCGCGTCCTTGAGATCCCCAGGAACTGCTCCCCGACGCCACCTCTTCAGCAATGGGAAAGCATGTTGATATCTGCCGACGTCGTGTCGGTCCCCGTGCTTTCCCGCTGAAAATTCGTTGTGTGGCCAGTGGTTTCAGGTATGGAATGTGAAAAATGCAGGTCATTGTTCGTTTCCAATTGAGGAAGCTGGTCGTTAACAGCGACTGAGGTCGTGGATGAGTGGTTGAGGACGCAGCTGAGACGCTTGACCCAGTGCTTCAGAATCTGCGAGATCTCCATCAAGAGCTTTTTCCATCCGAAATAGACTTGGTGCGGTTCCCCTGACGAAAATGGCCTTGACGTAGTTGAAAAAGTTTGTCATTTCATTACAGTCTGCGTATTCATTGATTTCTTCGGCCTTGTGAGTCATCCAGGCGTCCGTTGTTGCACAAGGCTGTCGCATCTGAAGAAGCCACTTGATTGGCGTCGGTTAGATTGGGCATGTAGGTTTTGGGCCACCTGTTCTTTATGGTACATTTGTTGTTGCTACCCGCGTCAGTGTCGTCAAATCTGTCCTGGTGCTGACAATGCGCGCATACGAGTACGTCCAGTGCAGTAGAGTGGATCAGGTTCCACAGTTGACCCCATATTATCGTCTGTGGAGTGCATTTCTTCTAGTCGATGGACCAATTTTGTGCAGAAATTTAAGTGACAAGAAGGTAAATTAAACAGGTTGTAGGGTTGGCTAGTTAGAGGTTACTGCACAGGTAGCATAAGTCTTGTGACAAGAAGGTAAATTAAACAGGTTGTAGGGTTGGCTAGTTAGAGGGTACTGCACAGGTAGCATAAGTCTTGTGCCAGCGGTGAATGCTCCAGTGTCGAATCTTATTTGACTACTAATTTTCACCTGTTGCTACTCAAAGCTAGGCTCTGTCTAGCGGCCACACCCCGATTACCACCTCGTCTGACGGGCTAAACCAGCTGAAAGGTGTCCGGTGTAGTGTGGAGCCCCTCTGCCCCCCCCCTCCCCCATTTCAAAAGTCATTTGGAGAAGGCAAATGCAAGCACATGGACGGCGCAGGCTAACTCGAGTCGTTCTCCCACTAAAGAACCGACTACACAAAGCCCGCATGGACTGCCGGGCTGACGCCAACAGAGGACCCTACTTCAGATGTCGCCACCCTTTACAGCAACGGCTACAGGAGATGCAGAACGCCTCAATGACCGCAAGGTTGAGGACATCCAAGGGTACATGGACCGTAACTAACTGAAAAACGTTTTCAAGACCTTCTACGGCCCCCGCAGCAAAGGAACGCGCTGCTGCTCAGCTGCAATTACACAACACTTCTGACGGAAAAGCACAAATTCTGATATCCTGGGCTCTGCACGTCAGAAGTGTTCTCAACCATTTCAATGCTGCCATCGACGGGCTTCCTCAAATGGAAACGAATGATGATCTGGATCTCCCGCCTCCCCTACCAGAGACCATCCGGGTTGTGCAAAATTCCAGCGGGAAGACATCACATTCCGATAAGATCATGGTGGAAGTCTATAAGCGCATAAATCCTGGCTGATGGCGTAACTTACGATATTCCAGGATAATTTATTCAGGATTTCAAGGATGCGAACATCATCTATCTATCTATGCGTAAATGGGGATGTAGGGGTACTAGTAAGGGGTAGCACCACACAGATA
>WEDG01007598.1:0-36218 GCA_017591395.1 Schistocephalus solidus | reverse complement strand
CGCGGTGTTGCCTAATTTTATTATCCACATCTGTTCTTATTGTGATTGTGAATTTTGATAAACATTTTGACACCAGAGCATTAGAATCGAACGTAAATTCTCCAGCATTTTGACTGTGGCCGATTAGCTTCTTTCCATCATTTTACAAACAAACCAGTATTTACTTCTGCAAACCTAACTAAACCTAGTATTTCGACCGCGACTGAGAAGATTATAAAAAACTAATTTCGAACACGAAGCCCAAGCATTTACTTTAGAACTTAACTTTTCTGTGAGGCAATTCCGGACCATGGTTAAGATTATTCTTTTACATACCATTTTCTATTAATCAACCTAAATATTTTACTTTAGAAATTAACTTCATCAAGCTCCTGCTTACCGTGACTGTGAAGCATCATTATAACATCATTCTACACACACCCAATTATTTCTTCAGAAAACAAACGTACTCCAGCATTTTCGACTGTGACTGAGAAGTTCCATACACCACTTTTCATACGAATTATTTACCACTTTAATCAGCATCAATTTTCATATAACCCAGTATTTACTTCAGAATTAATCGATTCATATTTTGACTGAAAGCTGAGAAGACTCTTCATTTAATTTTTCAACATAGTCCTCAAGCTTGTATTTCACTATTCGATTCGCTTTTGACGCTTTCAGATCATTGACAACCAGTATTTAACTTCAGTGATCAGGAGCGATGTTGTTTACATCGCTTTAATTAACGAAACCAAAGCATTTACTTTCTGAAGTAAATACATGGGTTTGTGTGTTAGAAAATGGCGTATGGAAATAATCTTCTCAGTCACAGTCAGAAATGATGGAGGTTATGTTAGATTCTGAAATAAAATACTTGGGTTTGTGTGTAGAAATGATGTTTGGAAGAAGCTTTTAGTCACAGTCGGAAAAGCTGGAGGTCAGTTAGGTTCTGAAGTACAAGCTTGGGTTTGTGTTTTGAAATTATAAATGGAAGAGTCTTCTCAGTTCCAGTCAGAAATGCTGGATGTCAGTTAATTTCTGAAGTAAATACTTGGGTTTATATGAAGAAATGTTATATGGAAGGTGCTTCTAAGTCATGGTGAGCAATGCTGGAATTTAAGTTAGTAACTGAAAAAAATAAATGGGTTTGTGTGTAGAAATGGTGTATAGAAGGAGCTTTTCAGTCACTGTCATAAAGGCTAGAAGTAAGTAAGCATTTTAAATAAATACTTGAGTTTGTGAATGGATATGTGTTATGGATGTAGCTTTTCAGGCACGGTCGGAATTCCTTGAGGAAAATTAAGTTCTGAAGTAAATACTTGGTTTTGTGTGAAAAATGGTGTATGGAAGAAGCTTCTCAGGCACGGTCAGAAATGAAAGAAAATGTTAGGTCCTTAAGTTAATACTTGTGTTTGTGTGTAGAAATAGTGTATAGAAGAAGCTTCGCAGCCACGGTCAGAATTCCTTGAGGAAAGGTTCGTTCTGAAGTTGATACTGTGTTTGTGAGTAGAAATGGTTAATTAAAGAATCGTATCAGTCTAGGTATGCAATGCTGGAGGTAAGTTAGGTTCAGAAGTAAATACTTAGGTTTGTGTGTATAATTGGTGTATGGAAGAAGCTTCTCAGTCACGGTCAGAAATGCTGGAGGTACGTTTGTTTCTGAAGAAAATAATTGGGTATGTGTGTAGAAATTATGTTTTAATGATGCTTCACAGTCACGGTCAGCAAGGCCTGAGGTAAGTTAATTTCTAAAGTAAATATTTAGGTTTGATTGTAGAAATGGTATGTAAAAGAATAATCTAAACCATGGTCAGAATTGCCTGCGGAAAGTTAAGTTCTAAAGTAAATACTTGGGCTTGTGTTTCGAAATGCGTTTTTTATAATCTTCTCAGTCACGGTCAGAAATACTGGAGGTTAGTTAGGTTCTGAAGTAAATACTTTGGTTTGTGTGTAGAAATGATGTTTGGAAGAAGCTTTTTAGTCACGGTCAGAAAAGCTGGAGGTCAGTTAGGTTCTGAAGTAAATACTTGGGTTTGTGTGTAGAATGATGTTTTAATGAAATTCACAGTCACGGTAAGCAAGGACTTATGTAAGTTAATTTGAAAGTAAAAATTTAGGTTTGATTGTAAAAATGGTTTGTGGAAGAAGCTTCTAAACAACGGTCAGAATTGCTTGCGAAAAATTAAGTTCTGAAGTAAATACTTCGGTTTGTGTTAAGAAATGGCGTTTTTTATAATCTTCTCAGTCACGGTCAGAAATACTGGAGGTAAGTTAGATTCTGAAGTAAATACTTGGGTTTGTGTGTAGAAATGGCGTTTGAAAAAAGCTTATCAGCCACGGTCAGAAATGCTTGAGTTTAGTTAGGTTCTGCAGTAAATATTTTGTTTTGTGTGTAGAAATGGTTTACGGAAGATGCTTCTCAGACATGGTCAGAATTAATTGAGGAAGCTTACGTTCTGCAGTAAATACTTTTGATTGTGTGTAGAAATGGTGTAAGGAAAAAGCTTCTTAGCCACAGTCAGAAATGCTGGAATTAAGTATGGTTCAGAAGTAAATACTTGTGTTTGTGTGTATAAATTGTGAATGGAAGAAGCTTCTCAGTCATGGACGAAATGCTGGAGGTTAGTTAGATTCTGAAAATAAAAACTGAGGGTTTGTGTGTAGAAATGGTGTACGGAGTTTATTTAGATTCTGAAGTAAAAACTTAGGTTTGCTTGTAGAAATGGTGTATGGAAGAAGCTTCTTAGCCACGGTCAGAATTGCTTGCGGGACGTTAAGTTCTGAAGTAAATACTTGGGTTTGTGTTAAAAAATAGCGTTTTTAATCTTCTCAATCACGGTCAGAAATGCTTGAGGTTAGTTAGATTCTGAAATAAAAACTTGCGTTTGTGTGTAGAAATGGTGTACGGAGGAAGCTTTTAGTCGCGGTAAAAAAATGTTGGATGCGTGTATGGTACTGAAGTAAATACTTGGGTTTGTGTTTAGAAATGATGTTTGAAAGAAGCTTTTTAGTCACGGTCAGAAAAGCTGGAGGTCAGTTAGGTTCTGAAGTAAATATTTTGGTTTGTGTGTAGAAATGGTTTATGGAAGATACTTGGGTTTGTGTTTAGAAATGGTGTATTTTAAAATCTTCTCAGTCACGGTCAGAAATGCTGAAGATCAGTTAGATTCTGAAGTAAATACTTTGGTTTTGCTTGTAGAAATGGTGTATGGAAGAAGCTTCTTAGCCACGGTCAGAATTGCTTGCGGAGAGTTAAGTTCTGAAGTAAATACTTGGGTTTGTGTTTATAAATAGCGTTTTTTATAATCTTCTCAATCACGTTCAGAAATGCTTGAGGTTAGTTAGATTCTGAAATAAGAACTGGCGTTTGTGTGTAGAAATGGTGTACGAAGGAAGCTTTTTAGTCGCTGTAAAAAATGTTGGATGCGTGTATGGTACTGAAGTAAATACTTGGGTTTGTGTTTATAAATGATGTTTAGAAGAAGCTTTTAAGTCACGGTCAGAAAAGCTGGAGGTCAGTTAGGTTCTGAAGTAAATATTTTGGTTTGTGTGTAGAAATGGTTTATGGAAGATACTTGGGTTTGTGTTTAGAAATGGCGTATTTTATAATCTTCTCAGTCACGGTCAGAAATGCTGGAGATTAGTTAGGTTCTGAAGTAAATACCTGGTTTTGTGTTTACAAATGCGTATTTTATAATCTTCTCAGTCACGGTAAGAAATGCCGGAGGTAAGTTAGGTTCTGAAGTAAATACTTGAATTTGTGTGAAAAAATGGCGTTTAAATAAAGCTTATCAGCCACGGTCAGAAATGCTGGAGTCAGTTAGGTTCTGCAGTAAATATTTTGGTTTGTGTGTAGAAATGGTTTATGGAAGATACTTAGGTTTGTGTGTAGAAATGGTGTTTTTTATAATCTTCTCAGTCACGGTCAGAAATGCTGGAGATAAGTTTGGTTCTGAAGTAAATACTTGGGTTTGTGTGTAGAAATGGCGTTTAAAGCTTATCAGGCACGGTCAGAAAAGCTGGAGGTCAGTTAGGTTCTCCAGTAAATATTTTGGTTTGTGTGTAGAAATGGTTTATGGAAGATACTTAGGTTTGTGTGTAGAAATGGTGTTTTTTTTAAAATCTTCTCAGTCACGGTCAGAAATGCTGGAGATTAGTTAGGTTCTGAAGTAAATACTTGTGTTTGTGTGTAGAAATGTTGAATGGAAGAAGCTTCTCAGTCACGGACAGAAATGCAGGAGGTAAGTTTGGTTCTGAAGTAAATACTTGGGTTTGTGTGTAGCAATGATGACTTTTTGATGCTTTACAGTCACGGAAATCAAGGCTGGATGTAAGTTAATGTCTGAAGTAAATATTTGGGTTTGTGTGTAGAAATGAAGTATGGAAGAAGCTTCTCAGCCACCGTTAGAATTGCTTGCGGAAAGTTAATTTCTAAAGTAAATACTTGGGTTTGCGTGTACAAATAGCGTATTTTATAATCTTCTCAGTCACGGTCAGAAATGTTGTACGTTAGTTAGTTTCTGAAGTAAATACTTGTGTTTGTTTGAAGAAATGTTTTATGGAAGACGCTTCTCAGATACGGTCAGAATTGCTTGCGGAAAGTTCTTTTCTGAATTTAAAACTTGGCTTTGTGTTTAGAAATAGCGGATTTTTTAATCTTCTCAATCACGGTCAGAAAGTCTGGAGGTTAGTTTGATTCTGAAATTAAAACTTGGGTTAGGGTGTAGAAATAGTGTACGGAGGAATCTTTTAGTCGCGGTAAGCAATGCTAGATCCGTGTATGGTTTTAAAGTGAATACTTTGGTTTGTGTGTAGAAATGTTGAA
This sequence comes from Schistocephalus solidus, assembly GCA_017591395.1. Classification (NCBI taxonomy): domain Eukaryota; kingdom Metazoa; phylum Platyhelminthes; class Cestoda; order Diphyllobothriidea; family Diphyllobothriidae; genus Schistocephalus; species Schistocephalus solidus. The sequence continues at coordinate 31,408 of WEDG01007598.1, read as the reverse complement.
TGGAAGAAGCTTCTCAGTCACGGACAGAAATGCAGGAGGTAAGTTTAATTCTGCAGTAAATACTAGGGTTTGTGTGTAGAAATGATGTATTTATGATGCTTCACAGTCACGGTAAGCAAGGTTGGTTGTAAGTTAATTTCTAAAGTAAATATTTGGGTTTGTGTGTAGAAATGGTGTATGTTAGAAGCTTCTTAGTCATGGAGAGTAATGCTGGAGGTAAGTTAGGTTCAGAAGTAAATACTTGTGTTTGTGTATAGAAATGGTGTATGAAAGAAGCTTCTTAGCCAATGTCAGAAATGCTTTTGGTAAAGTATATTCTGAAGTTAAAACATGGTATGTGTGTAAAAATGGTTTATTTAAGAATCTTCTCAGTCACGATCAGTAAGGCTGTAGGTTTTTAGGTTGTGAAATCAATACTTTGGTTTGTGAATAGAAATGGTTTTTGGAAGAAGCTTGTCAGACGCGGTCAGAATTCCTTGAGAAAATTTAAGTTCTAAAGTAAATATTTGGGTTTGTTTGTAGAAAAGGTGTAAGGAAGAACCTTCTCAGTCACGGTCGGAAATGTTGGATAGTTGTTATGTTCTGAAGTAAAACCCTGGGTTTCTAGTGTATGGAAGAAGATTCTTAGTTACGGTTAGAAATTTAAGAGGAACGTAAAGATCTGAAAAAAAACATTTGGTTTGTGTGTAGAAAATTTATACAGAAGGAGTTTATCAGTCACTGTCAGAAAGGCTAGAAGTAAGTAAGCTTCTTAAGTAAATACTTGAGTTTGTGTATTTATATGTGGTATGGATGTAGCTTTTCTGGCTCGGTCAGAATTTCTTGAGGAAAGTTCAGTTCTGAAGTAAATACTTGGTTTTGTGTGTAGAAATTGTGTATGGAAGAAGCTTCTCATGCACAGTCAGAAATGATAAAAAATAAGTTAGGTCCTTAAGTTAATACTTGTGTTAGTGTGTAGAAATAGTGTTTAAGAGGAGCTTCGCAGCCACGGTCAGAATTCTTTGAGGAAAGTTTCGTTCTGAAGTTGATACTAAGGATTGTGAGTACAAATGGATAATGAAAGAATCGGCTCAGTCGTGGACTGAAATGCGTGAGGTAAGTTAGGTTCAGAAGTAAATACTAAGGTTTGTGTGTAGAATACCGAGGAATACCGCCCATGCCTGAAAAGCTACATCCATACCACTTATCCATAGACAAACTCAATTATTAACTTAAGAACTTTACTTAATTCTAGCCTTTCGGACCGTGACTTATAAGCTCCTTCTATACACCATTTCTTCACAAAATCCCAAGTATTTACTTCAGAAAATTAACTTACATCCAGCATTACTGACTGGGGCTGAGAAGCTTCTTCCATAAATAATTTCTAAACACATACCCAAGTTTTTACTTTTGAAACTAACTGACCTCCAGCTTTTCTGACCTTGAATAAAAAAGATTCTTCCAAAAATCATTTCTACACAAAAACCCAAGTATTTACTTAAAAACCATACGGGCATCGAGCATTTCTTACCTTGACTAAAAAGTTCTTCCGTACACCATTCCTACACAAAAACCCAAGTTTTAACTTCAGAATGTAACTAACCTCCAGCAATTCTGACCATGAGTAAGAAGATTATAAAATACGATATTTCTAAGACCAAACACAAGGTTTTACTTTAGAACTTTTTTTCCCGCAAGTAATTCTGACCGTGGCTGAGAAGCTTCTTCCATACACCATTTCTACACACAAACCCAAATATATACTTCAGAAATTCACTTACATAGGGCTTTGCTTACATTTAATGTAAAGCATCATAAACACATCATTTTTGCACACAAACCCAAGTATTTACTTCAGAAAAAACTTACCTCCAGCATAAATGTCCGTGACTGAGAAGCTTCTTCCATTCACCATTTCTACACACAAGCAAAAGTTTTAACTTCATAACGCAACTTTCCTCAATTAATTATGACCGTGTCCGAGAAGCTTCTTCAATACACCATTTCCACACCAAATCAAAATATTTTCTGCGGAAACTTATTAACCTCCAGCATTTCTGTCCGTGGCTGATAAGCTTTTTTCAAACGGCATTTCTACAAGCAAACCCAAGTATTTACTTTAGAACCGAACTAACCTCCAGCAATTCTGACCGTGACTGAGAAGATTCTTAATTAACAATTTCTACTCACAAACTTAAGTATTACCTTAAGAGCGAACCTTTCCTCAAGTAATCTGACCGTGGCTGAGAAGCTTCTTCCATAAACCATTTCTTCACACAAACCTAAATATTACCTTCAGAAATTTACTTATATCCAACCTTGCTTTCCGTGTTTGTGAAGCATCATAAAAAACATCATTTCTACACACAAACCCAAGTATTTACTTCAGAAACAAACTTTACTCCAGCATTTCTGTCCATGACTGAGAAGCTTCTTCCATTCACAATTTATACACACAAACCCAAATATGTAATGCAGAACCTAACTGACCTCCAGCAATTCTGACCGTAACTGAGAAGATTCTTTCATACATTATTTCTTCTTACAAACCCAATTTAAACGATACTGTGCTCATGTAGTTTTATCAGGTAGGGAAACAGGCGGAATGTACATACGTTACCAAAACAAATTATATTGATATTTTATGTGCGGCATGATGTTTTAATGAGATAAAGCTACTTATATTTGTAACGTGGCTGCTGACAGTTCATTATGTTAATGACGGGTAATAAGTCAGATATGTTCACGTCAGTCTTCGTAAAACACATGGGTCGTTTATACATGCCTTAAGATCCAACGGTAGCGTATATGAGGTAGGATAATTAGGGATGAGTGTAACATGCGCTTTCCGAGACGTATAAAACAGCGATACACATTCCCTAGTATGGAACAGAAATGACAAGATAAACGCCATTAAGTATCGTTGAACTATAAATTTAACGTATAAAAAATACACTGAATCAAACATTTTGTTTAGTGATCTGATTATCAATCATTTCTTACCTCAGTTGAAAGGAGTGTCACATTTTTTCTACAGACACTTTATATGAAAACCGAAATAGATTCGGTTGAAATTCAACTTGTTAACCAAAGCGTGATGATCATATATTACCAGTGTGAATACATCTTTTTAAATTAATTATTCAAAGGGCAATTTTGAATGCGTGCGATGAAAGTGCGAACGTATCTATTAAACCTGTAGACAGTCATATTCAAAAAAAGTCGTAATATGTGACAGTTTAACGTGCAAATCGTTTAATAAGGTGTTATTTTCTTTTGCAGACTGAAACGGCAAATTTGTAAAGAGGAGCAACGAAATCGACACAGTCAGTGGCATAGTCCACAGCCGACGCAGCAAGATCAAGGGGAAATGGCAGGGTGAAACATCATGAGGGCCGTCATCATGAACCTTCAATCTCCGAAGCGAAGTGCACGAACAAACCTCATAACGCATAAGCTGCCTATTAATCATTATTTAATGACTGGCTCTTCTTCTTTTATCAAAATATCTATGAATTGCATATTTGCAGTCTTCAGCCTGTGTCCTTCAGAATACCCCTTTAATAACGATCGAAAAAATGAAAGAGTAAGGATAAAGTGGAGCTTCATGCAGAAAAAATCGCTCCATTTCTCATATACGTGCAGGAATGCCATGCAAGCGTATATCAAGCCAATTATACACCCTAAAGGCGAAACATTCATATTGCCATTACGAAATGTGCAGGTTCCTAAGCAAAGACGACAAACATAATTAGAACGTATACAAAAAATTGAGAATCGCATCAAACAAATTGATAAGCATTAGTATATCCTTTAAAAATATAGAAGTGTTTGTAATATTTATGATTTTTAATGTTTGGCCTTACAAGGCACAAAAAAAGTTTCAAAATTCATGACTGAAAAGATTCTTCAGTACACCATTTCTACACACAAACCCAAGTTTATTCTTCAGAATCTAACTAACCTCCAGCATTTCTGACCGTGACTGACAAGATTATAAAATACGTTATTTTGAAATAAAAACCCAAGTATTTACTTCAGAACTTACCTTCCCGCAAACGATACTGACCAAGTCTAAGAAGGTTCTTCCATACACCATTTCACAAACAAACCCAAGTATTTACTTCAAAATCTTACTAACCTCCAAAATTTCTGACCGTGACTGAAAGATTCTTAATTAAAAAGTTCTACTCACAAACTTAGATATTTACTGCAGAACGAACCTTTCCTCAAGTAATTCTGACAGTGGTTAAGAAGCTTCTTCCATACACCATTTTTACACACAAACCCAAATATTTACTTCAGAAATTTACTTACATCCCACCTTGCTTACCGTGACTGTGAAGCATCATAAATACATCATTTCTACACACAAACCCAAGTATTTACTGCAGAACCAAACTTACCTCCTGCATTTCTGTCCGTGACTGAGAAGCTTCTTCCATTCAACATTTCTACACACAAACACAAGTATTTACTTCTGAACCTAACTGACCTCCAGCGTTTCTGTCCGTAACTAAAACGCTTCTTCCAAACATCATTTCTACACACAAACCAAAGTATTCACTTTAGAACCATACACGGATCCAGCATTTCTTACCGCGACTAAAAAGCTTCCTCCGTACACTATTTCTACACCCTAACCCAAATTTTAATTTCAGAATCTAAATAACCTCCAGACTTTCTGACCATGATTGAGAAGATTTAAAATCCGCTATTTCTAAACATGAATCAAGTATTTACTTCAGAACTTAACTTTCCGCAAGCAATTCTGACCGTATCTGAGAAGCGTCTTCCATACACCATTTCGGCAAACAAACACAAGTATTTACTTCAAAATCTAACTAACGAAAGCATTTCTGACCGTGACTGAGAAGATTATAAAATACGCTATTTTTAAACACAAACCCAAGTATTTACTTCAGAAATTAACTTTCCGAAAGTAATTCTAACCGTGGCTGAGAGGCTTCTTCCATACACCATTTCTACACACAAACCCAAATATTTACTTCAGACATTGACTTACATCCAGCCTTGATTTCCGTGACTGTAAAGCATCATAAATTCATCATTGCTACACACAAACCCAAGTTTTAACTGCAGAACCAAACTAACCTCGTGCATTTCTGTCCGTGACTGAGAAGCTTCTTCCATTCAACATTTCTACACACAAACACAAGTATTTACTTCTGAACCTAACTGACCTCCAGCGTTTCTGTCCGTAACTAAAACGCTTTTTCCAAACATAATTTCTACACACAAACCCAAAGTATTCACTTTAGAACCATACACGGATCCAGCATTTCTTACCGCGACTAAAAAGCTTCCTCCGTACACTATTTCTACACCCTAACCCAAGTTTTAATTTCAGAATCTAAATAACCTCCAGACTTTCTGACCATGATTGAGAAGATTTAAAAATCCGCTATTTCTAAACATGAATCAAATTATTTACTTCAGAACTTAACTTTCCGCAAGCAATTCTGACCGTATCTGAGAAGCGTCTTCCATACACCATTTCGGCAAACAAATACAAGTATTTACTTCAGAATCTAACTAACCTCCAGCATTTCTGACCGTGACTGAGAAGATTATAAAATACGCTATTTTTAAACACAAACCCAAGTATTTACTTCAGAAATTAACTTTCCGAAAGGAATTCTAACCGTGTCTGAGAGGATTCTTCCATACACCATTTCTACACACAAACCCAATTATTTACTTCAGACATTGACTTACATCCAGCCTTGATTCCCGTGACTGTAAAGCATCATAAATTCATCATTGCTACACACAAACCCAAGTATTTTAACTGCAGAACCAAACTAACCTCCTGCATTTCTGTCCGTGACTGAGAAGCTTCTTCCATTCACCATTCTACACACAAACCCAAGTATTTACTTCTGAACCTAACTGACCTCCAGCGTTTCTGTCCGTAACTAAAACGCTTCTTCCAAACATCATTTCAACACAAAAACCCAAATATTTACTTCAGAACCAAACATATTTCCAGCATTTCTGTCTGTGGCTGAGAAGCTTTTTCCTTAAACCATTTTTTACCCAAACCAAAATATTAACTGCAAACCTAACTAATCTCCAGCATTTCTGACCGTGACTGAGAAGATTATAAAATACGCAAATTCTAATCACAAACCCATGTATCTTCCATAAACCATTTCTACACACAAACCAAAATATTAACTGCAGAACCTAACTAATCTCCAGCATTTCTGACCGTGACTGAGAAGATTATTAAATACACAATTCTAAACACCAACCTAAGTATCTTCCATAAACCATTTCTACACACAAACCAAAATATTTACTGCAGAACCTAACTAAACTCCAGCATTTCTGATTGTGGCTGATAAGCTTTTTTCAAACGCCATTTCTACACACAAACCCAAGTATTTACTTCAAAATCTAACTTACCTCCAAAATTTCTGACCGTGACTGAAAAGATTCTTTATTAACAATTTCTACTCACAAACTTAAGTATTTACTTCAGAACGAACCTTTCCTCAAGTAATTCTGACAGTGGTTGAGAAGCTTCTTCCATACACCATTTTTACACACAAACCCAAATATTTACTTCAGAAATTTACTTACATCCAACCTTGCTTACCGTGACTGTGAAGCATCATAAATACATCATTTCTACACACAAACCCAAGTATTTACTGCAGAACCAAACTTACCTCCAGCATTTCTGACCGTGACTGAGAAGCTTCTTCCATAAACATTTCACACACAAACACAAGTATTTACTTCTGAACCTAACTGACCTCCAGCTTTTCTGTCCGTGACTAAAACGCTTCTTCCAAACATCATTTCTACACACAAACCAAAGTATTTACTTTAGAACCAACGGATCCTGCATTTCTTACCGCGACTAAAAGCTTCTCCGTACACTATTTCACACCTTACCCAAGTTTTAATTTCAGAATCAAACTTACCTCTAGACTTTCTGAACATGATAAAGAAGATTACAAAATCCGCTATTTCTAAACATGAATCCAAGTATTTACTTCAGAACTTAACTTTCCGCAAGCAATTCTGACCGTATCTGAGAAGCGTCTTCCATACAACATTTCGGCAAACAAACACAAGTATTTACTTCAAAATCTAACTAACGAACAGCATTTCTGACCGTGACTGAGAAGATTATAAAAAACGCTATTTTAAAACACAAACCCAAGTATTTACTTTAGAAATTAACTTTCCTCAAGCAAATCTAACCGTGGCTGAGAGGCTTCTTCCATACACCATTTCTACACACAAACCCAAATATTTACTTCAGACATTTAATTACATCCAGCCTTGATTTCCGTGACTGTAAAGCATCATAAATGCATCATTGCTACACACAAACCCAAGTATTTACTGCAGAACCAAACTTACCTCCTGCATTTCTGTCCGTGACTGAGAAGCTTTTTCCATTCAACATTTCTACAAACAAACAAAGTATTTACTTCTGAACCTAACTGACCTCCAGCGTTTCTGTCCGTAACTTAAACGCTTCTTCCAAACATCATTTCTACACACAAACCCAAGTATTTACTTCAGAACCTAACTAATCTCCAGCATTTCTGACCTTGACTGAAAAGCTTTTTCCTTACACCATTTTTACATACAACCCAAAGTATTAACTTTAGAACGTAAGCTTCCTCAATTAATTCTGACCGTGTCTGAGAAGCATCTTCCATAAACCATTTTTCACCCAAACCAAAATATTAACTGCAGAACCTAACTAATCTCCAGCATTTCTGACCGTGACTGAGAAGATTATAAAATACGCAAATTCTAAACACAAACCAAAGTATTTACTTCAGAACTTAACTTTCCGCAAGCAATTCTGACCGTAGCTGAGAAGCTTCTTCCACACACCATTTCTTCAAACCAACTTAAGCATTTACTTAAGATTTTAACTAACCTGCAGCATTTCTGACCGTGACTGAGAAGATTCTTAATGAACAATTTCTTCTCACAAACTTAAGTATTACCTTAAGAGCGAACCTTTCCTCAAGTAATCTGACCGTGGCTGAGAAGCTTCTTCCATAAACCATTTCTTCACACAAACCTTAATATTTACTTCAGAAATTTACTTACATCCAACCTTGCTCTCCGTGACTGTGAAGCATCATAAAAACATCATTTCTACACACAAACCCAAGTATTTACTTCAGAAACAAACTTAACTCCAGCATTTCTGTCCATGACTGAGAAGCTTCTTCCATTCACAATTTATACACACAAACCCAAATATGTAATGCAGAACCTAACTTACCTCCAGCAATTCTGACCGTAACTGAGAAGATTCTTTCATACATTATTTCTTCTTACAAACCCAATTTAAAAGAAACTGTGCTCATGTAGTTTTATCAGGTAGGGAAACAGGCGGAATGTACACACGTTACCAAAACAAATTATATTGATATTATATGTGCGGCATGATGTTTTAATGAGATAAAGCTACTTATATTTGTAACGTGGCTGCTGACAGTTCATTATGTTAATGATTAGTTATAAGTCAGATATGTTAACCTCAGACTACGTTAAAAACATAGGCAGTTTATTAATGCCTTAAGAACTCGTGGTAGCGTATATGAGGTAGGATAATTAGGGATGAGTGTAACATGCGCTTTCCGAGACGTATAAAACAGCGATACACATTCCCCGTATAGAACAAAAATGAAAAGATAAACGCCATTAAGTATCGTTGAACTATAAATTTAACGTATAAAAAATACACTAAAACAATCATTTAGTATTGTGATCTGATTATCAATCATTTCTTACCTCAGTTGAAAGAAGTGTCACATTTTTCTACAGACATTTTACACGGAAAACCGAAATAGATTCGGTTGAAATTCAACTTGTTAACCAAAGCTTGATGATCATATATTACCAGTGTGAATACATCTTTTCAATTTAATGATTCAAAGGGCAATTTTGAATGCGTGCGATGAAAGTGCGAACGCATCTATTAAACCTGTAGACAGTCATTTTCAAAAAAAGTCGTAATATGTGACAGTTTAACGTGCATATCGTTAAATAAGGTGTTATTTTGTTTTGCAGACTGAAACGGCAAATCTGTCAAGAGGAGCAACGAAATCGACACAGTCAGTGGCATAGTCCACAGCCGACGCAGCAAGACGCACGGATCAAGGGGGAAAAGGCAGGGTGAAACATCATGAGGGCCGTCATCATGAACCTTCAATCTCCGTAGCGAAGTGCACGAACAAACCTCGTAACGCATAAGCTGCCTATTAATCATTATTTAATGACTGGCTCTTCTTCTTTTATCAAAATATCTATGAATCGCATATTCGCAGTCTTCAGCCTGTGTCCTTCAGACTACCCCTTTAATAACGATCGAAAAAATGAAAGAGTAAGCATAAAGTGGAGCTTCATGCAGAAAAAATCGCTCCATTTCTCATATACGTGCAGGAATGCCATGCAAGCGTATATCAAGCCAATTATACACCCCAAAGGCGAAACATTTATATTGCCATGATGAAATGTGCAGGTTCCTAAGCAAAGACGACAAACATAATAAGAACGTATACAAAAAATTGAGAATCGCATCAAACAAATTGATAAGCATTAGTATATTCTTTGAAAATATAGAAGTGTTTGTAATATTTATGATTTTTAATGTTTGGCCTTACAAGGCACAAACAAGAAGTTTCAAAATTCATGACTGAAAAGATTCTTCAGTACACCATTTCTACACACAAACCCAAGTTTATTCTTCAGAATCTAACTAACCTCCAGCATTTCTGACCGTGACTGACAAGATTATAAAAAACGTTATTTTTAAATAAAAACCCAAGTATTTACTTCAGAACTTACCTTCCCGCAAACGATACTGACCAAGTCTAAGAAGGTTCTTCCATACACCATTTCTACAAACAAACCCAAGTATTTACTTCAAAATCTAACTAACCTCCAAAATTTCTGACCGTGACTGAAAAAATTCTTAATTAACAATTTCTACTCACAAACTTAAGTATTTACTTCAAAACGAACCTTTCCTCAAGTAATTCTGACAGTGGCTGAGAAGCTTCTTCCATACACCATTTCTTCACACAAAACCAAGTATTTACTTCAGAAATACATCCAACCTTGCTTACCGTGACTGTAGAAGCATCATAAAATACATCATTTCTACACACAAACCCAAGTATTTACTGCAGAACCAAACTTACCTGGTCTGTCCGTGACTGAGAAGCTTCTTCCATTCAACATTTCCACAAACCAAGTATTTACTACTGAACCTAACTGACCTCCAGCATTTTCTGACCGTAACTAAAAGCTTCTTCCAAACATCATTTCTACACACAAACCAAAGTATTTACTTTAGAACCATACACGGATCCAGCATTTCTTACCGCGACTAAAAAGCTTCCTCCATACACTATTTCTACACCCTAACCCAAGTTTTTAATTTCAGAATCAAACTAACCTCCAGACTTTTCTGACCATGATTGAGAAGATTAAAAAAATCCGCTATTTCTAAACATGAATCCAAGTATTTACTTCAGAACTTAACTTTCCGCAAGCAATTCTGACCGTATCTGAGAAGCGTCTTCCATACACCATTTCTGCACACAAACCAAGTATTTACTTCAGAACCTAACTAACCTCAGCATTTCTGACCGTGACTGAGAAGATCATAAAATACGCATCATTTATACACACAAACCAAGTATTTACTTCAGAACCATAAACTTAACCTCCAGCATTTCTGACCGTGACTGAGAAGCTTCTTCCATATACCATTTCTACACAAACCAAGTATTTACTTCAGAACTAAAGCTTCTTCCAAAACATCATTTCTACACACAAACCCAAGTATTTACTTCAGAACCTAACTTATCTCCAGCATTTCTGACCGTGACTGAGAAGCTTTTTCCTTACACCATTTTTACATACAACCCAAAGTATTAACTTTCAGAACGTAAGCTTCCTCAATTAATTTCTGACCGTGTCTGAGAAGCATCTTCCATAAACCATTTTCTCACACAAACCAAAAATATTAACTGCAGAACCTAACTAATCTCCAGCATTTCTGACCGTGACTGAGAAGATTATAAACGCATTTCAAACACAAACCAAGTATTTACTTCAGAACTTAACTTTCCGCAGCAATTGACCGTAGCGAAGCTTCACACCATTTCTACACACAAACTTAAGTATTTACTTCAGAACTAACCTCAGCATTTCTGACCGTGACTGAGAAGATTCTTAAAACGCATTTCTACTCACAAACTTAAGTATTACCTTAAGAGCGAACCTTTCCTCAAGTAATCTGACCGTGGCTGAGAAGCTTCTTCCATAAACCATTTCTTCACACAAACCTAAATATTTACTCCGTGACTGTGAAGCATCATTAAAACATAATTTCTACACACAAACCCAAGTATTTACTTCAGAAACAAACTTACCTCCAGCATTTCTGACCGTGACTGAGAAGCTTCTTCCATACACAATTATACACACAAACCCAAGTGCAGAACCTAACTTACCTCCAGCAATTCTGACCCGTAACTGAGAAGATTCTTTTCAAACATTATTTCTTCTTACAAACCCAATTTAAAAAGATACTGCGCTCATGTAGTTTTATCAGGTAGGGAAACAGGCGGAATGTACATACGTTACCAAAACAAATTATATTAATATTTTATGTGCGGCATGATGTTTTAATGAGATAAAGCTACTTATATTTGTAACGTGGCTGCTGACAGTTCATTATGTTAATGACGGGTAATAAGTCAGATATGTTAACCTCAGACTACGTAAAAAACATAGGCAGTTTATTAATGCCTTAAGAACTCGTGGTAGCGTATATGAGGTAGGATAATTAGGGATGAGTGTAACATGCGCTTTCCAAGACGTATAAAACAGCGATACACATTCCCTAGTATAGAACAGAAATGACTTACCATCCCGCAAACGATACTGACCAAGTCTAAGAAGGTTCTTCCATACACCATTTCTACAAACAAACCCACGTTTTTACTTCAAAATCTTACTAACCTCCAAAATTTCTGACCGTAACTGAAAAAGATCTTAATTAAAACATTTCTACTCACAAAACTTAAGTATTTACTTCAGAACGAACTTCCTCAAGTAATTCTGACCGTGGCTGAGAAGCTTCTTTCATACACCATTTCTACACACAAACCCAAATATTTACTTCGAAATTTACTTACATCCAGCCTTGATTACCGTGACTGTAAAGCATCATAAATTCATCATTTCTACGCACAAACCCTAGTTTTTACTTCAGAACCAAACTTACCTCCAGCATTTCTGTCCATGACTGAGAAGCTTCTTCCATTCACCATTTATACACACAAACACAAGTATTTACTTCTGAACCATACTTAACTCCAGCATTTCTGACTGTGGCTGATAAGCTTTTTCCTTAAACCATTTCTAACAACAAACCAAAGTATTTTACTTCAGAACGTTAGCTTCCTCAATTAATTCTGACCATGTCTGAGAAGCATCTTCCATAAAGCATTTCTACACAAACCCAAGTATTTACTTCAGAACCAAACTTACCTCCAGCATTTCTGTCCACGACTGAGAAGATTCTTCCATACACCATTTATATACTTTTACCCAAGTATTTACGTCCGAACTTGAAATTTCCTTAAGGAATTCTGACAGTGGCCTAGAAGCTTCTGCCATACACCATTTCTACACCCAAACACATGTATTTACTTCAAAACCTTACTTTCCTCCAGCAATTCTGACCTTGGCTGATTAGCTTTTTCCAAACGCCATTACTACACACAAACCAACGTATTTACTTCAAAACCTAACTTACCTCCAGCATTTCTGACCGTGAGTGTTAAGAATTATAAAATACGCCATTTCTAAACAGAAACCCAAGTATTTCTTTCAGAACTTTACTTTTCGCAAGCAATTCTGAACGTGGCTGAGAAGATACTTTCATACATCATTTCTACTTACAAACCCAATAAAATAGATACAATGGTCATGAAGTTTTATCAGGTAGGGAAACAGGCGGAATTTCCATACGTTTCCAAAACAAATTATATTGATTTTTTCATATGCAGCATGATGTTTTAATGTGATAAAACTACTTATATTTGTAACGTGGCCTCTGACAGTTCATTATGTTGATGACGGGTAATAGGTCAGATATGTTAACTTCAGTCTTCGTAAAATCCATGCGCCGTTTACCCATGCCTTAAGAAGATACGGTAGCGTATATGAGGTAGGATAATTTGGGATGAGTGTAACATGCGCTTTCGGAAACGTATACAACAGCGGTACACATTCCCCGTATAGAACAGAAATGACAAGATATACGCCATTAAGTATCGTTGAACTATAAATTTAACGTGTAAAAAATACACTTAATCAAACATTTTGTTTAGTGATCTGATTATCAATCATTTCTAACCTCAGTTTTAATGAGTGTTAAATCTTTCTACAGACATTTTACACGGAAAACCGAAATAGATTCGGTTGAAATTTAACTTGTTAACCAAAGCGTGATGATCATATATGACCAGTGTGAATACATCTTTTCAACTTAATGATTCAAAGGGCAATTTTGAATGAGTGCGATGAAAGTGCGAACGTATCTATTTAAACCTGTAGACAGTCATATTCAAAAAAAGTCGTAATATGTGACAGTCTAGCGTGCAAATCGCTTAATAAGGTGTAATTTTGTTTTGCAGACTGAAACGGCAAATCTGTCAGGAGGAGTGACGAAATCGACACAGTCAGTGGCAAGGTCCACAGCCGACGCAGCAAGTCGCACGGATCAACGGGGAAAAGGCAGGGTGAAGCTTTAATGAGGGCCGTCATCATGAACCTCCAATCTCCGATGCGAAGTGCACGAAAATCCTCGTAACGCATAAGCTGCCTATTAATCATTATTTAATGACTGGCTCTTCTTCTTTTATCATAATATCTATGAATCGCATTTTCGCAGTCTTCAGCCTGTGTTTTCAGAATACCCCTTTAATAAGGATCGAAAAAATGAGAAAGTAAGCATATAGTGGAGCTTCATGCAGAAACAAATGCTCCATTTCGCATATACGTGCAGGAATGCAATGCAAGCGCATGTCAAACCAATTATACACCCTAAAGGCGAATCATAAAGAAGATATTAAATGACTATTTCATCTTTCATTCATATTGCCATAACGAAATGTGCAGGTTCCAAAGCAAAGACGACAAACATAATTAGAACGTTTACGAAAAATTGAGAATCGCATCCCAAAAAAGTAAAAGCATTAGTATATCTTTTGAAATGTAGAAAATGAACATTACAATTTTACCTATCCAAATACACAGCAAAAAGAATTTCTTCTTCGTAAAATCACGACGGTGTTTGCTGACAATAAGCCTGCAATCGGTGCATTTAAAGATGCTAATTTTTGACGTCAAGCGACAGAGACTTGATTAATCTCCCCTAATTAATCCCAGGATCGACGTCTTAAGGTACCAGCAGTGCAGTCATGATTAAACAAATGAATATGCTATTTTCGAGTTACGTTCATTGCAAAGTTTCAGTTATATGTGTTCTAATTCTATATAGTAAAAACAGTTTGGATAGAAATAAAATGCACTTTCTCCGTTTAAGTTAATTGTACAATTTGTCGACATGCTTTTAACTTATTTTGCCTAACTTGAATAAGAAAATTAAATGAACCTTTTTTCATGAGTAACAAATTCATTTTGCAAATTTCTCATCACATTGAACAGAAACCATTTCTCTTATACTAGCAGTAATACCGTGCAAGCGTAGGTGTTTATAATTAAACAGTTTAATTGCGAATTTTTGAGAAGATTGAAAATTACCCATTCGTTAATCGCCCGTATAGCCAAAAAATTGCAGTTTCTATAGCACATTGCACCAAAATAATTAAAGCCTACAAAGAAAATTCGATGTCAGCATGTCAAACTAGATATTTTCATTTTGATATCATCTAAAAATGTAGAAGCATTTGTTATTAATAATGACATACCATGGCTGGCATCATAAGTTTCATATAGAAATGGTATAATTAACGGCCATTTATACTTTCGATATTTATATTTCCCATATTTTTCATTAAATTGTTTGTGTTAACTGGTTTGATTTAATTAAAGGTTAACTATTTAAAATGTTTGCTTCTGAATTTGTAAATTGATATAATTTTAGATTACCAAGAAGGCCAAAAGAGCAAAACGTGCGTGATCACTTCGTCATCAAAGTCCCACTCTATGTGTCTCATGAATTTTGTTTATATAAAATAAAGAAATTTTACTAATCGAATTAAATCGTTATTTTGTTTAATTTACATCTGCTTCTTCGAAGGTTAAGATATATAATTGATTACGGAATTCTGCACTGTTTATTCAGAAACAGCTTTGCATAAAGGCATTTACTTATCCTCATTTGCGTTTCATTCTGACATGAGAATGCCCACTTTAACTAATATGAAATCAAAGTAACGAATGATGCTACTTGTTCAAATAATTTTCTGACGGCCAAAGCTTGAGAATAAATATATATATATATATATATATTGATTAATTGGAACCGACAAAGACAAGGGATACCGGAATGGCAATTTCTGGCTTATTAGCCGTCATCAGCCAGACATACCCTATCCAAGAGTGAACACTGGGGATTCGAACCCGCGACCTTTTGTTATTGAGTCAAATGCTCTACCATTGAGTCACGGGCTCGTTGTTTTGTCGATTGCAATCGGGTATATGATGAAAGTATGTTGCTAACTGATCTGTTTTAGGAACATGTATGTTCCGTTGTTCCCTGGAGCTCAGACTAGAGCCCTCACAGGCGGTCGCATAGCGACATGTAGCATATGTTGTAAAAGTGGAACCGACAAATACAAGGGAGACTGAAATGGCCATTTCTGGCTTATTTGCCGTCATCAGACAGTCATACCCAATCCCAAGTGTGGCACAACCGGAATTCGAAACGGCGACCTTTGTTAATTGAGTCGAAAGCTCTAACATTTAGCCACGGGCTCGTTGTTTTGTCGGTGGCGATCGTTTATATGATGAAAGTATGTTGCTCACATATCTGCTTTAGGAATATGTATGTTCCGTTGTGCCCTGGAGCTCAGACTAGAGCCCTCACAGGCGGTCGCATAGCGACATGTAGCATATGTTGTTAAAGTGGAACCGACAAAGACAAGGGAGACCGGAATGGTCATTCCTGGCTTATAAACCGTCATCAAACAGTCATACCCAATCCCAAGTGTGGCACTTCTGGGATTCGAACCCGCGACCTTGGGTAATTGCGTCAAATGATCTACCATTGAGCCACGGACTCGTTTATTTGTAGGTTGCGATCAGGTATATGATAAAAGTATGTTGCTAACCGATCTCCTTTGGGAACATGTATGTTCCGTTGTGCCCTGGAGCTCAGACTAGAACCCTCACAGTTGGCCGCATAGCGACATTTAGCATATGTTGTTAAAGTGGAACCGACAAAGACTGGAATGTCCATTTCCGGCTTATAAGCCGTCATCAGCCAGTCATAACTAATCCCAAGTGTGGCACACCTGGGATTCGAACCCGCGACCTTGAGAAATTGCGTCGAATGCTCTAACATTGAGCCACGGGCTCCTTGATGATCATTTGTATTTCTTTTGAAAATCTAGAAGGTTTTTTTAATATTTATGAGTTTCAATGTTTGTCATCACAAGGTACTGAATAAGCGACTGATATCGGAAAAAATTGCCAGTGGAAATTTAGATATTGAAGTAAATTCTGGGGTTTGAGTGCGGGAATGTTGTATTGAATAAGCGACTGATAACGCTAAGTATTGCCAGTGGAAAGAAAGATATTGAGGTTAGAGATTGGGTTTGAGAGCAGGAAAGGGAATACTGCATAAGCGACTAATATCGTTAAGAATTGTTAGTGGAAAATAAGATATTGAAGTAAGAAGTCGGGTTTGAGAGCGGATAAGGAAATATTGAAAAAACTTCTCACTGGCAATTCTTACCGATATCAGTCGCTTATTCTATCTTTATAAGCCCTCAAACCGTAGTTCTTACATAAATATCTTAATTTTAAATGGAAATTCTTTTGATATCGTTCGCATATTCAGGATTTGCGTTCATGCTATCAAACCCAAGTTCTTACATCAATATATTACTTTCCACGTGAAATTCTTACTGATATCAGTCGATTATTCTGTACTCCCATTCCTGCTCTCAAACCAAAGTTCTTTCTTCTATATCTTACTTTCAACTGCTAATTTTTACCGATAGCAGTCGCTTATTCATTATTCCTTTTCCAGCTCTCAAACCCAAGTTCTTACTCCAATATCTTACTTTCCACTGGAAATTCTTACCGATATCAGCTGCTTATTCAATTTACCAATTTCGCACTCAAACCCAATTTCTTACTTTAATATCTTACTTTCCACTGGCAATTCTTACCGATTTTAGTCGCTTATTCAGTATTCCCATTTCAACTCTAAAACCTTAGTTCTAACTTTAATACCATACTTTTAAATGGCAATAATTGCTGATGACAGTCGCTTATTCAGTATTTCCTTTCCCGCTGTTAAATACAAGTTTTTATATCCATATCTTACTTTCCACTGGAAATTCTTACCGATATCAGTCGCTTATTCATAATTGTCCTTCCCTATCTCAAATATAAGTTCCTATATTAATATCTTACTTGCCTCTGGCAATTTTGTACCGATATGACTCGCTTATTCAATATACCATTCCCGCTCTCAGACCAAATTTCTTTCTGCAATAACTTTTTTCGACTTGAAATTCTTACCGATATATTACTTATTCATCACAACCTTTCCCGTACTCAAACGTAAGTTCTTACTAAAATATGTTCTTTCAACTTAAAATTTTTACCGATATAAGACGAGTATTCAGTATTTCCCTTTCCCGCTCTCAAACCACAATTGTTACTACAATATCTTACTTTCAAATGGCAATTCTTACTTATATCAGTCGCCTTTTCAGTATTTCCATTTTCCGCCCTCATTCACAAGTTCTTACATCAATATCTTACTTTTTAATGGAAATTCTTATTGATTTCATTCGCATATTCAGTATTATCATTCCCGCTATCAAATTCAAAGTTCTTAAATCAATATCTTACTTTCCACTAGACATTCTTACCGATATCAGTCGATTAGTCAGTATTTCCAGTCCCGCTCTCAAACCAAAGTTCTTACTTCAATACATTACTGTCAACTGGTTATTCTTACCGATATCAGCTGCTTATTAAGTATTCCCTTTTTCGCTCTCAAACCCGAGTTCTTACTTCAATATCTTACTTTCCACTGGCAATTCATACCGAAATCGGTCGCTTATTCACTATTAACTTCTCCACTCAAACCAACGTTCTATTTTCAATATCTTTCTTACAACTGACAATTCTTACCGATATCAGTCACTTATTCAATTAACCATTTCCGCACTCTAAATAAAGCTCGTTCTTCAAATATCTTACTTTCCACTTGGAATTCGTACCGATAGCATTGAATTATTCAGTATTGCCTTTCCGTCTCTCAAACACAATATCTTTCTTCAATTACTTACTGTCCACTTGCAATTCTTACCAATATAAGTCGCTTATTCAGTTTTCCTTTTCCCGCTCTCAAACCCAAGTTCTTACATAAAAATCTGTCTTTCCACTATAATTTATTACCGATATCATTCACTTATTAAGCATTTTGTTTCTGGCACTCAAACCTAAGTTGTTGCTACAATATCCTACTTTTAAATGGCAATTTTTAGCGATATCATTTGCTTTTTATATATAACATTCCCGCGCTCAAACCTAAGTTCTTATTACAAAATGTTACTTTCCACTGGCAATTCTTAGCGATATTAGTCATTTATTCAATATTTCATTTCTACACTCAACCCCAAGTCATTACTTCATCTTACTTTCCATTGGTAATTCTTACCGATGTCAATGGCTTATAAACTATTCATTTCACGCTCTCAAATACAAAATCTTACATCAATCTCTTACATTCCACTGAAATTCTTACCGAATAAATGTAATTGCTCAAATTTATTTATATTAAATAAAATAATTAATGAGTACCTAACAGTATGACTTATAAGACCATGAAGTCACGCTCTTCTGACCGTCTTATTTAACTTTTAAGAAAAGTATATAAATCATATCCCGACTCACAAATGCGTAAGCAAACTCTTACAAATGTTTTAGTATTTAATTAATTCTTTAATTTTTACAAATAACATTTAATGTAAAAAATAATTAATATAGGAAATAAACGTCCTAATGACCGTTATAATAATTCAGGTAACGGGTGCTTTCATGAATTTTGCTACTTCTGTTTGCAAATTGTGAGACCAACAATGGTTTCTCAAAATATTAACAAAAACTTCTACATTTTCAAAAGATAAACTATGCCCATCACTTTTTTTGGGAATCGGTTCTCAATTTTTTGTTTTAATTCTAATTATTTTGGTCCTCTTCTCTTTAGAAACTGCACATGTCGTTATGGCAATATGGATGAAAGATGAATTTGTTATTTTAATCTTTTAAATGCTTCAAATTTAGTGTGTATAATTTGCTTGACATACGCTTGCAGGGCATTTCTGAACGTATAAGAGATATGGAGCCTTTTTTCTGCATAAACACCACTATATGCTAACTCTTGCGTTTTTTCGATCCTTATTAAATGGGGTATTCTGAAAGGACACAGGCTGAAGGCTGTGAATATGCGTTTCATAGATATACTGATAAAAAAAAGGAAGAGCTAGTCATTAGAAAATTATTAATAGGAAGTTTATGCGTTAAGAGGCTTGCTCGTTCACTTCACTTCGGATATAGGCGGAATATGAGGACGGTTCTCGTGATGTCCTTATATTCTTCAGACTGTGGCCTTCAGAATAATCTCTTAACTAATGATCGAAAAAGCGCGAGAGTTATCATAGAATGGTTTTTTATGCGCAAAAATAAAAGTTTTTATTTCTTTTATACGTGCAGGAATGCCATGCAAGCCCATGTCAAGCCACTTATACAGCCTAAAGGCGAAACATAAAGAAGATTACAAATACCATTTCATTTTTCATCCATATTGCCATAACGAAATTTGCAGTTTCTAAAGCAAAGAAGACCAACATAATAAGAGCGTTTTCAAAATAAATTAAGAAACACATCCCAAAACAGAGATGGGCATTATTATATCTTTATAAAATTTAGAAGTATTTGTTAATACTTATGAGTTTCAATGGTTGGCTGCACAAGGTAAAAAATGCATGTGGCAAAATGCATGAAAGCACCCGTTACCGGAAATATAATAACGGTCATTTGGAAGTTTAATATCTATATGAATTATTATTATATTTAATGCAATTTTTAAATTTTTAAGATTTAATTTAATATTAAAACATGTGTAAGAGTTTGCTTATGCATTTGTGAGTCGGGATATGTTAAATATACTTTTCGTTTACGTTTAATAAGACGGCCAGAATAGCGTGACGTTATGGTCATCAATACCATACTGTGAGGTGTTTATGAAATCTTGTTTTTAATATAAATGTATTTGAGCGATCACATTTATTCGTTATTTTTTATATCTTTTGTCTGCATTTTTGTAGTTTAAAAATAGAATCGATTTCAGAATTGTGCACTGGTCATTCAAAGACAGATATCTCAAAGGCCTCTACTTATCCTCATTTGCATTGCATTCTGACTTGAAAATGCCCACTTCCACTCCTATAAAATTAAAGTTACATATGCTTTTTTGGGTTTAAATAATCTTTTGACATACTTAGCTTGAAAATATCCATATTTGTATCAAAGCATTTCAGAACTTGTCTTGGAACTAACAATCAAGAATGAAGGCTGGCGAACACAATCTGGCTATTTTCAAGGGAAGGTAGTTAAAAAGAACATGAATTTTCTATTGAACCAACCGATTGTTCTAAAGACAACGGCAGCCACCTCACTAACGCCAAAACCCTCAGGGAACCAATTTCCCAAAGAGATGTCAGAACTGATTCCGTAACGCCCAGCGTTCTCACTAAAGAAACCAGGGTTACCGAAAATCATCAAGAAACAGAAAAGACATACGACCTTGACGTTAGAGGAGACGCAGTAAGGCCCATAAAATTGGCAAACGCAACATAAAATTTGGTTGGCGCACAATTGAAGGCCTTGTATACAAATGCACAAAGCCTTTTATCAAAACTTGATGAGTTAAAAATTTGCCTGGCCGAAGTATCTCCGAATGTGATAGCAGTAACGGAAACCTGGCTGTCGAGCAGTTTCGAGATTGCGAAATATCATTGTCTTGATACCAAATATATCGGAGGGACAGAGAAAACCGACAGGGTGTTGGAATAATTGTGTATGTGAAAGACGTGCTAATAGTGTCTGACAAGACGAGCAAGTTTGTGTGCAGCACCGAAGCCATATGGTTACACATCAAGGCTCTTGGCTCTCCATGTCTGGATGTTCTCATTGTCTATTAAAGCCACCTAGGATAGACCGAGTTGCGGACACCCACTTGTTGGAACAATTAGAAAATTTCTCCAGTTGGCCTAGTGTCATGATTATGGGTGACTTCAACGCACCAGGAATTAACAGGAGCACTGTTCAATCATCATGCCCGAAATCGACTTTTGATTATGTTTTTCTACAAAAGACCTTGAAGGCATTCCTCACACAACATGTCTTTTTCCTCACCAGAACAGGTGAAGGACAAAAGGCTAGCTGTTTCGACCTGGTTTTCACGAAAACATCAGGCAGCATTGACGAGATTATTTCAATGCCTCCACTCGGTCGTAGTGACCATGTGGTGCTTATGTGTGACTACTCCTTATTCTCCGTTGCGCCAGCTATAGAGGAAAAACGACGTAACTTTTGGCGAGGAAACTTTCATCAGATGCGAGCAGATTAAAAAGACATCAACTGGACATCAAAGTTTTCGAGCACCGTGAACGAAGATTGGGAGTCCTTCCGAAATGTTATTCTGCAACTCATGGACAACCACTAACCACTAACGAGTGTCCATCACAGCAAGCATCCTGGGTGGCTAGACAGCAACTTAAAAAGGGAAATAAACAGGAAGCACAAGTTGTGGAGAAAATATTGCGAGTCTAATCAAGTCACCTATTTAAATAAGTATAAAACACAGAGAAACAAAATGAGAAGCCTTATTCTTAAAACGCGAAGAGAATTTGAGAAGACTTTGCTGCAAAAGGCAACGCAGAATCCAACGTTAGTCTACAGTTACCTCCGTAGATGTACAAGGAATAGTCATCAAATACTGCTGATTAAGACAGCCGTGGGTGTCGAAATTTCTGAAAACAGGAAAAAAGCCGAGTACTTTTCACAGTTCTACCGCTCAGTCTTCACAAACGAGGCAAGGTTCCTTCGTCCCTCAGTGGATAGCCCGCCGACTGTAAAATTAGCCACATACTATTCTCAGAATTTCTGATCCAAAAAGAATTAAAACAACTAAAAGAGTCGAAATCCCCAGGACCAGACGAGCTTCCACCCAAGCTTCTGAAAGAACTCGCCAATGAACCTTCCGCACCTCTGTCAGTGCTCTTTCAAAAGTCATTTGTCTCCGGAACACTTCCTTTTGATTGAAAGCTGGCACATATAACTGCCCCTAGTACAAAAGCGGTAGCCAGGCGTCAGTGACAAAATTCAGGCCCATAAGCTTGACATGCATCGTTTGGTAAGATTATGAAAAGGATCATCAAGAGCGAATTGGTGAAATTCCTAGAGACTCATAATTTGTTATCAAGCTGTCAACATGGGTTCAGAAAAGGCAGATCATGCACAACGAATTTGCTGTATTTGCTCAAGAGGTGGATCCAAGCACTTGAAGATAGACACGCGGTTCACATTGCCTTCATTGACTTAAGAAAGCCCTTCGATACTGTGCCGCATGAGATACTGCTGTACAGGCTGGAACGAAATGGAATCAGAGGTAAACTCCTCAAAGGGATCGACGACTTCCTCGTGGGTCGGCGCTAGGTTGTGTGCATCGGCCAAGAGAGATCAAGTTCTTTTGCGGTCGAGAGTGAGATTCCTCAGGGTTCAGTAATAGGCCCAATACTGTTTTTAATATACGTGAACGATTGCGTCAGGAATCTCGACTGTGAAGCTGCAATGTTTGCCGATGACATTAAAATCTGGAATGTTATCCAGAGCCCTGCTGACGAAGATAAACTGCAGATCAACCTAACACGGTTGGAGGAGTGGTCGAATCATTGGCCTTTGCGGTTCAACGTCGATGAGTGTACAATACTTCGCTTAGACAACCCATCTGGATCTGCCGAAAGAAGAAGTTACTTTCTCAACGGTGAAGCCTTAAGAGACGTGGAAACCCAAAAAGGACCTTGGTGTGCTGATGACCACCACCTGAAAACCATCGTCTCACTGCTCGAATGTGGCGAAGAGCGCAATTGCGGTGTTGCATGCCATCAGACGAGCCTTTTGGATTTCGTTGAAGATCACTTCGCTAAGACTTTTGAAACTTCATTAGGCCGCATTTAGAATATGCTATGCAAGCCTGGAAACCCTGGACAGTTCAAGATCAGAACTGCATCGAAATAGTACAGAGGATAGCTACCAAAATGGTTTGAAGTCAAAGCTCCTTGCCATATCCAACCCGCCTAATGATTCTTATCTGTTCCCTTTGAGTTATAGGCAAATGCGTGGTGATCTACTGCAGACATTCCGCATTAAGAAGGGATTGGACTGTTGTCTGGAATTCTCGGACTTCTGTGAATTTGCCACCACGACCCATCTCCGAGGTCACCCATTGAAACTGCGTAACCAGCAGGCGAGACTGGATGTGCGCAAGTTCTCCTTTTCTGTCAGAGTGGTTAAAACATGGAAAGCCCTCATTGAAGACGTTGTGATGTCTTTATCGCTGGAAAGCTTTAAAAAGAACCTTGACAGTTTTATGTTCCAAAAATGAGCCTGAGCGATGAGGAATTTAGCTTAACCCTCCAGAGTCGTGCAGCACTTGTCATATTTTTTGACCGCCTTTTGTACCTTTGCAACCCACATGGTTTCTCTGTATACCGCACTTATTTTACGTTACAAATAGCGTACTGAAAGGCCCATGCCTATTTCCCTCAATAAACTAAATTGAATTGAATTGAAAATCACTACGGTGTTTTGCTGACCATGAGCCTGTAAGCGGTGTATTTAAAGATGCTGATTTTTAGAGTCAAGCGACACAGACTTGATCAAAGTCCCCTAATTAATCCCAAGATCGACGTCTTAAGGTACCAGCAGTGCAGTCATGATTAAACAAATGAATATGCTTAGTTCGAGTAACATTCATTGCAAAGTTCCAGTTATATGTGTTCTAATTCAATATAGTGAAAACAGTTCGGATAAATAAAATGCACTTCCTCTCGTTTAAGTTAAATATACAATTTGTGAGACGACATGCCTTGTACGAAATTTGTCAAACATCAATAAGAAAATTAAATGGATCTTGTTTCACGAGTAACCAATTCATCTTGCAAATTACTCATCACATTAGTAAACATAAATTGATAAGAAACCATTTCTCTTGTACTTGCAGGAATACCATGCAAGCGCAGGTGTTTATAATTAACAATTTTATTGCGAATCTTTAAGAAGATTGGAAATTACCCATTCAAACATCGTCCGTATAGCCAAAAAAATGAGCAGTTTATATATCACAGTACACAAACAAATTTAGAGCTTACAATGAAAATTCGAGGACAGCATATCAAACAAGAGATTTTCATTATGATATCATCTAAAAAGGTAAAAGCATTTGCGAATATTAATGAGATACCATGGTTGGCATCATAAGTTTCATATGGAAGTGGTATAATTAACGGAAACACCTGTTACCAGACATTATAATGGTCATTTATACTTTCGTTATTTATATTTCCCAAATTTTGTATTAGATGGTTTGAGTTAACTGGTTTGATTTAATTAAAGGTTAACTATTTGAAAATGTTTGCTTCTGAATTTGTAAATTGAAATAATTTTGATATAATTTTAGGTTACCAAGAAGGCCAAAGAGAGCAATAAAGACCGTGATCATTTTGTCGTCAAAGTCACACTAAATGTGTCTCATGGATGTTGTTTATATAAAATAAATATATGTTACTAATCCAATTAATTCGTTATTTTGTTTAATTTACGTCTGCTTCTTCGAAGGTAAATACGTGTAATCGATTTCAGAATTCTGCACTGTTCATTCACAGTCGGCTTTGGACAAAAATCTTTTCTTATCCTCATTTGCGTTCCATTCTGACTTGAGAATGCCCACTTTAACTAATATGAAATAAAAGTAACGAATGATGTTACTTGTTCAAATAATTATCTGACACCCAAAGCTTGAGTAAGCATATAGTGGTGTTTCATGCGGAAAAATAAAAGGCTCCATTTCTCTTATACGTGCAGGAATGCCATGCAAGCGTATGTTAAGCCAATTATAACCCTAAATGCGAAACATTTAGAAGATTAAAAATTACACATTCATCTTTTATCCATATTGCCATAACGAAATTTGCAGGTTCTAAAAGCAAATAAGACCAACAATATTTAGAACGTATACAAAAAATTGAGAACTGTATTCCAAAAAAGAGATGGGCATAAGTTTATCTTTTGAAAATGTTGAAGTATTTGTTAATATTTATGAGATACCATGGTTGGTCTCACAAGGTACAAACAGAAGTGGCATACTTCATGAGAGCACCCGTTACCTGAAATATTATAATGGTCATTTGGACGTTCATTATCATATAATTATTTTCAACATAAAATTTTATTTGTAAACCTTTAAGAATTAATTAAATATTAAAATATTTGCGAGAGATCGCTTATGCATTTGTGAGTAGGGATATGTTTAATAAACTTTTCGTTTACGTTTTATTAGACGACCAAAGAGCGTAACCTCATGGTCATTAAAGTCACACTGTGATGAACTCATGCATTTTTTAATGTTATATTAAGAAATTTGAGCAATCGCATTAATTCGTAATTTTTTTTATATCTTACATCTGTTTTTTCGTAGTTAAACAATGTAATCGATTTCAAACTTCTGCACTGGTCATTCACGGACCGATATGTGAAAGGACATTACCTAACCTCATTGACATTGCATTCTGACTTGAGAATGCCCACTTTTACTCCTATCAAATTAAAAAAAGAACATATGCCTTTTCGGGTTCAAATTAACTGTTTACATACTAAGCTTGATAATATATATATTTGTATCAAAACCATTCAGAATATGCAAAAACACCAGAAGAATGTATGAATATAGGCCATTTTTTCGGTATGCTGCGTGACGGGTGAACTGAAGGTTTTTCCTTGTTAAATCCCAAAATATGGTTTGAATTTTCAGAATTTTTTTAAGGAGAGGTTTAAACTTGTATTTCCAACATAATTTATACAAATTTATTCTCCTGATGCCCAAATACAATGCTGAAATGTCCGTATCGTACATCCTGAAAATCATAGATTGTGAATATCTGCTTAAATACTCTTTGAATCGTTGTTGGTGAAGATAATTCCGTATAAAAATTAAAGATGACTTATACAGGCCTGTAACGAAATTCAGATTTAAGTTGTCAGATAACGGGAACACATTTCTCACATAAAAAAGCTATGAAAAGCAGAACGCGAAGAAGTGTGGTTGAATACTGAATTTAACCTTTTCAAATACGCAGCATAAATTAATTTTGATTCAAAAAAATTCACTACGGTATTTTGCTGAGCCTGAGTCTATAATCGGTACATTTTAAGATGCTGATTTTTAACAGCAAGCGTCAGAAAATTGATCAAAGGTGGATTTATTGATCCCAATGCTGATGTCAGAAGTTAGCGTATAACAGATATGCAAAAACAAAGAACAAGCTTAGTTAGAGTAAAGGCCATTGCAATGTTCCATTTATATGTTTTCTAATTCAATATTGTTAAATTTGTACGGATATAATTTAAGACATTTTCTCTCATTCGAATAAATTCTAAAGTTTGTGAGACTCTATATGTTTTGTACGACGTTAGTCTTAATTTATTAAGCATTATAAACGTACGTCACTTCACGGATATCAAATTCATAACGCAAATTACTCATCACATTTTTATTAATTATAATGATATGTAACAAATTTGAAAATTTAATCATTAAATATAGCTCATATCAGCTTTTTTATGAAAGCTTACATTCATGTCCTATGAAACAGAGTTCACATATGAAAACTACTTGCTTAAATAACTCGCAGACGCAAAACACCGGAATATGCATTTAAACAGAAATTTATCATTCAGTAGACACATTAACGCCAATTTAATAGAGTACTATGGTCATGTAAAATAATCAGGTATGGAAGCAGGCGGAATGTACATACGTTACCACAACAAATAATATTGATATCTTATGCGCAGCATGATGTTTAAATGAGATGAAGCTACTTATATTTGTAACTGGGCTGCTGAAAGTTCTTTATGTTGATGACGGGTAAATAGTCAGATATGAAAACCTCAGTCTCCGTGAAAAAACAATAGCAGTTTAAAATGCGAGATTTAAGCATATATCGGTGTTTCATGCGGAAAATTAAAAGGCTTAATTTCTTTTATACGTGCAGGAATGCCATGCAAGCGTATCTCAAGCCAATTATACAGCCTAAAGCCGAACCATTTAGAAAATAACAAATAACCAATTCATTTTTTATCCATATTGCCATAACGAAATGAGACATTTCTAAAGCAAAGAAGACTAACATAATTAGAGCCTATACAAAAAAACTGTGCACTGCATCCCGTTGTGCTTTGGAGCTAACTCTTATGCCCCGCCAGCAGCCGTCAGGCAGCTTAGGCTATAGACAGAATAACATGACCAATTAAGGCAAGGGAGAATTGAATGGCCATTTATGGCTTATTAGTCCTCATTCGTCAGCCATACCCAACCCTTGGCGCTGCGGCGCCCTAGATAAGAAATCGCCACCTTGTTGGGCAGAATATCAATTCTCGAACCACTGCGCCACGAGCTCCTTGTCTGGCCAGTTTCGATCGGGAATATAAACAATGGAAGACGGGCGCTCAACAATCGGTTACAGGACTCACACTTCCCGTTGTGCTTTGGAGCTAACTCTTATTGCCCACCAGCAGCCGTAAGGCAGTTTAGGCTCCAGGCAGAATAACATGACCGATTAAGACAAGGGAGACTGGAATGGCCATTTCTGGCTTATTAACCGTCATCAGCCAGACATGCCCAATCCCAGGCGCTGCTGCTACCGAGGCTCGAACTCGCTATCTAAATGGGCAGAATATCAACGCTTTACCCTCAGCGCCACGAGCTCGTTCTTCCGCTTGTTTCGTTAGGGAATATTAATGAAATGTTAGTTGAGCGCTCAACGATCTTTTAGAGGTCTCACTCGTCCCGTTGTGCCTCGGGGCTAACTCTCAAGCCCTCACCAGGATCTGTAAGGCATCAGAGGCTATAGACAGAATAACATGAGCAATTAGGACAAAGGAGACTGGAATGGCCGTTTCTGGCTTATTAGCCGTCATCAGCCAGCGATACCCAACCCCAGGCGCTGCAGCGCCCTAGGCTCTAACTCGCAATCTTGTTGGGCCCAAAGTCCAAATTCTACCCACTGCGTCAAGAGCTCATTTTTCTTGCCGGTTTCGATCGGGAATATCAACAATGTTAGTTAAGCACTTACACATCGGTTACAGGAATCACTCGTCCCATTGTGCCTTGGGGCTAACTCTCAAGATCCACCAGAAGCCGTAAGCCAGCTTAAGATAAAGGCAGAAAAATGACCGATTAAAGACAAGGTAGACTGGAATGGCCATTTCTGTCTTATTAGCCGTCATCAGCCAGCCACGCTTAACTCCAGGAACTGCTGCGCCCGAGGCTCGAACTCGCTGTCTATATGGGCAGAATTTCAAAACTTTACCCTCAGCGCCATGAGCTCATTCTCCTGCTAGTTTCGATCGGGAATATAGACAATGTTAGTTGGGCGCTGAACGATCTTTTAGAGGTCTCACTCGTTCCGTTGTGCCTAAGGGGCTTACTCTCAAGCTCGCCAGGATCTGTAAGGCATCTAAGGCTCTTGACAGAATAACATAAGCGATTAAGACAAGGCAAAATTTAATGGCCATTTATAGCTTATTTGCCCTCATTAGTCAGCCATACCCAATCCCGAGGCGTTGCGTCATAAAGACATATGCCATATATGATGCACTGATATGTTGCTACGGGTGCAACGGGCAAAGACGCGAGACAGCTGTTTCACGGTTGTTACCGGTCATCAGTGTGTCATATGCCTTTGATGCAGTGAGGAAAAATAGAAAAGTCAAACAAATGCGTAACGCTCACTGATGGATAGGATCTCACTTGCTTCCTGCTACTATTACAACAATACATTATAGAAAAACTAAGTAATGTTGACAGTTGAAGAGATAAAAGCATAAATATTCATTTTTGTAAAATTAAAAATATATTGGTCTTAATAACTTGCGTGCCCGGCAGATGTGCGGCATAGGTTCGTGTAACAGTTAGCAATTGGTGGTGGGATATTAACACCGCATGCGGGAGTTTACCTTCCTTTGTCTCTACAAAGTGTTCGCATTAATATCCTACTAGTTCGACTATTTTTAACTTGCATTTATATTATTTAATGGGAAGGCATTCCACCTAAATTATAAATACAAACCAGAAATAAGATGCTTAGGAAGGGCGGGCATTCCTATTCCTTTAAAAGGCTACATTTATGCCTTTGATTTTTCCTTGATCACAGGGAGCCGTCAAAGACAAACTTTATTTGCAAGGTACATTTCTTTTATCAAATAAAAATAACATATGCTTTTTCGGGTTCAAATAACCTGTTTTAAACACTTAGCTTTGATAATATATATTTGTATGAAAAGCATTCAGAATATGCAAAAACACTTTAATAATGTACTGTGGGCCACTGACTGTGGGCCATTTTGTATTGTTAAGCTGCGTGACGGGTGAACTGTTGGTTTTTTTCCTTATTAAATCCGAAAATATGGTTGACTTCTGCAGCAATGTATTTGGGAGAGGTTTTAAACTTGTATTCCAACATGATTTATACAAAGTTTATTCTTCTGATGCCAAAATACAATGCTGAAACGTCCGAACCTAACATCCTGAAAACATCAAAGGTTGTGAATGTCTTCTTAAAACATTCTTGGTTGCGTGGTTGGTGAAGATAATTCCGCCACAAAATTAAAGATAACTTGTACATGCGTTTAACGATATTCAGATTTTAAGTGGTCAGATAAAGGAAAAACACATTTATGACATAGAAAATGTATGAAAAAGCAGAACGTGAAGAAGTGTGGTTGAAAAACTAAAAATTAAACGTTTTTCAAAATACTCAGCAAAAAAATATTTTTTTTCGTTTTGATTGATACGGTTATTTTGCTGACCATGAGCCTTTAATCGGTATATTTTTAAGATGCTGATTTTTGGACAGCAAGCAACAGAGACTTGTTCAAAGTCACCTTTATTCATCCTAAGGCTGATGTTAGAAGATACCAGTACAGATATACTAAAAACAAAAAGAACATACTTAGTTAGATTAACGGCCATTACAATATTCCATTTATATGTGTTATAATTGTATATTGTAAAATCTGTACGGATATAATTTAAGAAATTTCCTCCAATTTAATTAAGTATAAATTTTGTGAGACTCTTTATGTTTTGTACGACGTTAGTCTAAATTTATTTAGCATTATAACGTACGTCACATCAAGGATATTAAATTCATAATGCAAATTACTCATCGCATTTTTAAACCATTATAATGATATAAAAAACAATGTGGAAATTCAATCATTTTATATAGCTTATGTCAGCTTTTTTTATGAAGGCTCACATTCATGCCCTATGGAACAGAATTTACAAATGGAAATTACTTGCTTAAATAACTCACAGACGCAAAGTACTGGAATATGCATTTTACTGAATTTTTATTATTCAGTAGACACAGAAAACGCCATTTATAAGTGTAGTATGGTCATGTAGAATTATGAGGCATGGAAACAGGCAGAATGTACATACGTTTTCAAAAACAAATAATATTGATTTCGTATGTGCAGCATGACGTTTAAATGAGATGAAGCTACTTATATTTGTAACCTTGCTGCTGACAGTTCATTATTATGATGATCGGTATTAAGGCAGAGAAGTTCAATGTAGTCTCCGTAAAACACATGGGCAGTTTTTATCTGCCTAAAAATACTCGCGATAGCGTATATGACGTAGGATATTTAAGGTGAAACTCAACGATGAGTGGAACATGCGAAATCCGAAAGCCATATATGAGATGTATGAAACAGCGGTACACCATCCCCTTACAGAACAGGAATGACAAGATAAACGCCCTAGAGTATCGTTGAAAGA